>JASAOA010001744.1:0-60760 GCA_030849815.1 Vickermania spadyakhi
GTGGCGCAGAAAACCGCCAGCGACGATCCCGCTAGAGCATACACGGCGAGCAAACATTGCAATGGAGTAGTTACGGAATAGGAGGTACCCTTGTTAGCTTTTTTGGGATGATATTAGCATAAATATAATTGTTTGTGAAAGAAAGAAATATTTGGAAAAGCCGAGAAGTGGATAAGTCGAAGATGGTGGCATTAGTTGTGTTTCTTAAGAATTTGTGTGTTTCTTAGTATTATTTATGGATTGTGTTGTTGTAGTGTTTGGGGTGCAAATTCAATAATTTGTTTCTACTGTGTCTGTAAATGTAATATACATTGTGGTGTAGTTATATCACACACTCTTCTCTTGAACATTGTGGGGTACGGAGAAAGATCGGCGATACATCCAAGGCGGCTAAAGTATCGCTGAGACGTAATTTCTCTTCTATTGGCCCAGAAACATCTTCTGGTCGGCGGGTAGAGTTATCGGTTAGTTCATGGACGATAACGGCCGGGGTGTTGGGCTCCACGGTATAAATCACTTGTTCCAAATCTTCCAACGTAATAAGTCTGTCGTAACTTTCATCAGGAATCTCGATGGAACAGCCGGTGAGTGCCTTTATGAGCTTAATGTAAGTGTTCATGCTTACCTGGCACTGCTGGTAAAACATCGTCGATAAAAATCGGTTCTCTATGGAAACTAGCGAATACAAGTCGAAGGATGCGTCGTGGCCGAGCGCCGTACGAAGTTCTTTGATCTCATCAGTCGTCTTCAATTCCAAAATAGGAGTCAGCACTTCGGAAATAGCGTGACGCCGGAGCCGAGATTTCTGTTGCTCCTTGGCCACAGCGGTCAAATCCTCCACCACTTGAGAGACCACAATGATAGAATCTACGGCCAGGCGAATTGGCATCAGACCTTGTAGAATATTATCCAGTAGAACCAAAGCGGGTGTGCGCAACAAAGGGTCCTTTGCGTCTTCGTGCAAATTCAGCGCAATGTGTGGAGCCGAGGTAAAACTTGCCATTTCTTCCTCATGAATCACTTTATCCTCCAAATAATGTAAAAACAGCTGCTGCACGTCGCAATCTACAGCTGCGGAAGGCTCCTGCAACTCTAATGTGGGGAGCAGTTGAGTTCTGAAAAACCCGTACACGATCTTGAGTGCAGAGATGATATTCACCGGTAAGCGTTCCACAACACCAGTGCAACGTAAGTGCACGGGTACGTTGTGTTTGACCCCTGGGCCAATAAGAGGAGCTGATGGTGCGCAAACGGTAGTAATGGTATCCACCTGGCTCCGGCGCTTGCTACCCATGAGATTCTTGTTGTTGTTCTGGCGGCCTCCGCTACTCGGATAATTTCCCGCAGCCGGCTCGCCCATCGAGGGTCGACGATAAGTCTTAGTCAAGTGCTCCTTCCGTGCCTCTTCAATCGACGTATTCTTCTCAGCCTCCGCCGTGGCCAGTTTCTCCTTGAGGGAGTTAATCATGTGAACCAGGAATTCCACCTGCAAACTGGATTGCTTCGGTCCATCCACGACGAGTCGCTCCGCCTCGTCGACTCCCTCTTCCTGTGGCTTCTTCGGATTCGAAATTTGAGCGAGCGGGTCGTTGTGTATCGGAGTGGTGTACTCCCCCAATTCAGGGACTTGCTCATGAATTTTCTTCCACTCAGGGCGGGGAGTCAAAAGTCCGTGAGGGTTCTCACTTTCGGTGAGGTGCTTTTGATCGTGCTCCAGCTGACGAATTTTTCTCATCATTACATCGACTTGTGTACCTCGCACAGTAGCTGTACGCCGAACATGCCGCGCTAGGGTTTGAGCGGCTGCCAATTCCTCCGTCAGGTAATTTTTCATCGATTCAAAATCCTCTGCGGATACATAAGCCCTGAATTTGTGTTTGTACTTCTGCAGCTCTGCTTGAGCTTCTCCTGCTAACCTTTGAAATTCATTGAGCTCTGCCACTTGTCCGGACATAAAGGCCACCTTCTTCTCGTAAGCCTTCAACCGCTTGTCACATTCTCTAACAGCACCGATAAGAACCAGAATTTTCTCAGAATCTCCTTTTGTCATGGCCTCCAGCTCTTCCACTCTCACCGTTGCGATCTCAAGGTGTTTCCTCAGTTCGATATTATCCGCTCTGGAGTTGCCAGCATTGTGTCGCTGCTCCACTGCTTTAGCGGCTTGTCTTTCTCTTTCCTCCATTTCCACATGCATCGCCCCAAGATCCGCCTCCAACTTAGAAACCATCGAGCGGAGCTGACTCGTGTCCTCCTGATACTTTTGGGCAGTCTGATGATTCGCCATCTCTTTCGCGTACGCATCGGCCAGAAGTTCCGATTGGGACTGCAAAACGTTGTCATACGCGGATTGTATATCGCAAAGTAGCTTACTGTACCCAGGAAAAGCGGTGATCAACGCACTAAGTGCCTCCCTGTACGGTCCTAAAGCTTCAGTAGATGTTGGAACGCAGTTTCCGCAGCACAATTGCAACTCTCGGTCTAGATAGTTGTAAAGTGTTTTGACTATTGGGGGTTCTTCGCTGGGATTTCGAGTTAACGTAGACTTAAAGGAGGGAAGATCCTTCAGTATTTTGTTGGTTTCATGCTTACTGCGACGAGAGAGTGTACCAGAGAGAGTTGCAGTGTAGCGTTCAGGAGAGTTATAGTTTGGCTTTCGACCTCTGCTTGCGTCCAGAGTGTCTCGAAACATCGAGTCATCAGGCTCCAGAAGTGGAGCATTCTTGTCACACTGAGTCTTATTCTTCTTCTTTCGTTTGCTGTTCCGGCCAGCAGACTCTGCCTCTCGCTGAGCACATTTGCGCTCTTCATCGAGTTCTAGCAGTCTTCGAGCAGAAGGGCCAATATGAGAGAGTGTTTCACTAAATGTAGGATCATCAAGAGACGCCTGTGGGTTGTAATTCTTGCTCTCTAATGTACCCGATAAATACGTACTCTGAAGTTGTGGAAGTGTCGTAGTTCCTCGCTTCTTCACGTTCCCCTCGACTTCATTGCACCGAAAACTGGCCACATACTTTTGAGCTCCGTTAGGCAACGAAGGAGAAATAATATACCTCGGGCCCCTCGCAGGTATGGTGGCTGACGCTTCCTCGCAGTAGCTCATGGAGTTGTAATCGGGCTAAGGTGTTTCGATTTCTCACTGAGTTCTCTCTACAAACAGCACACTATAACTGCTACAACTAAAAAAGAAAAAGGTAAATTCCAAACCGAAAAGTCAAGACAAGCAGTCAAATAAAAAACATGTTCATCAATGCCAATAATCTTGCTCAATCAAGTAGCTCCTCTGCTGCTATATATTTATATATATATTCATATTCATATATGTAGCGAAAATGAATGGTACCGTGAAGCTCCACCAACAGCGAAAAAAAAAATCACGCAATTCGCTTCACTAGTAACCGATAACAGTGCGTTAAAACCGATTTTAGCAACAGAACACACAAAAAAAAAAGAGTAATCAAAGACATTCGGAGACTGAACCAAGGGCTATACGAACTGTGCCAGCCTGTCTCCCGGAACTCGCAATCAGATAGCTTTAACGAAAGATGTTTCTGTCTAACATGGCGTGAAGCTCAGTGTCAGCGATCCATTTTGTATCATCATGTTGCGAGTGAGAAGGGAAGCGGCATTCTCTACCAAGGAGCTTAAGAGACGCACCGCTTCAAGGTCGATAAATGTCACTAAACCTATATCATCTTTGTATAATAATCTTAATATGTATGTCTTGTTGTGTGTCTTATCTGATGATGAGATGGGAAACCTATTATCTTACATTTCCTTTATTTTTAACATAAAAGACGTTAAGTATTTAGCGAAAGCGCTTGGCGAACCCGCCCACCCACACCTTATAGAGTCGTAACGTATAGCCAATGGACACGAAAAAAACATTGGTGATTAATGGGTATATAAATTTAATGACGCTCTTTCTTCGATTTCTCTTGTACTGTCCTTTCCGTACGAGCAAGATTATATATTTTAAGAAATATATTTCTCCCACAAGACAATAAATTTTGATTCTCTATCGAGTTAAATGAAAACCTTAGTTAGGGCTGAGGTCTTGCCACAGAATGATTGCTACGAATGAGAAAAATGCTATGGTGCTGTATCTTCTATGAAAGAGAAAATCAGAATAGAGACAGAGCTTTCGTTATTCCTCCATACACTTTTGTTTTATATCTTCTAGGTGACAATTACATTCTAATTACTTTCTCTCTACAGCTTAGTGATCCAACACCACTTACAAGCTCTCTACTACAGAGAGCTGTGTCAGCCTGTCTCCCGGAACTCGCAATCAGATAGCTTTAACGAAAGATGTTTCTGTCTAACATGGCGTGAAGCTCAGTGTCAGCGATCCATTTTGTATCATCATGTTACGAGTGAGCAGGGAAGCGGCATTATTACATTCTAATTACTTTCTCTCTACAGCTTAGTGATCNGTGAAGCTCAGTGTCAGCGATCCATTTTGTATCATCATGTTACGAGTGAGCAGGGAAGCGGCATTATTACATTCTAATTACTTCCCCTCTACAGCTTAGTTTTCTATAATAGACACGTAAAAAAAAAAAAAAAATACAATTGAATACTAAAAATATTTTTTAAATAATGTAAATGTGGATATCATAAAAGGCACGAGGAAAGCCGCTGCAACAACAGCGGATAAGGAAAAAATGATTGTTTGTTGATAAAAGAAAGTTGTGGTTGAAGTTTGATTTCATTTATAGATTCGAACTGATTGCAATAGAAGTAATATTTTATTTTTATTGTCAAACACTTTTCGGCTTTCCGCTGTACGACCGAAACCATGTCATCTCATGCCTTGATCTTTATATATGGTAGAATGCCGTCGCCATGGGAAAAGTAATCCGTTAAGGTTGTGTCTGGTACTTTATCACGAAATTGGGACCATCTTCGATAAAATTCCACCCTGTTCAACTCTTTTCCACCATACCGGCCTATGAAATCTTTCATATAGGGGAGTTGGATGCCCCAGTACCACATGTTGTACCCGCATTGTTGCAACGCTTCAGCAATTACTTTGGAAGCAATAGTGCCAAATCCTAATGACTGGCGGCGAATGGTAAACATCGTAAAGTCTTGAAAAACGGATCCCACGCTTATGCCACAACAGCCTGCAACAACTTCGTATTCGCTATTCAGAATTTCAGTGCAAACCACTTTAACATTCGATAATGGGGATTTGGTATTAACTTCTGCTAGTAGTTCTATCAGAGAAGTGTTAAGCCATGTCCCGTTGTTCTGCACGCTATGATACTCTTCCGCTTTGCGAAGACACTGGATAATTTCATCGTATTCTGTGCAAACTCGAACAAAGTAAGAATTGGATGTAATGACCTTTTTTATCTTTTTACTTCGTCTCCATATCGATGGATCCGCGCCACTCGCCAAATCAAGAATAAATGGATTAGGTGGCGCAGGCAGTGAATAGAGGTAAGGTGTGGTGGAGGAGGGTAGAAGAAACAGGCCACGATAAAAGACCCAGCACGCCGCAGCCACGAGAGGACGGCGGAGCAGCAAATGCAAAAAAATGGTATTCCCCTGAGCGAGAACCAGCCGATCAGCGTCTGCCCTCCTCAAAAGATCCACGTCCAGGACAACACTTCGAAAGAACTCTGCTGAGCGAGGATTCTCGTTGGTTGTTGTCTGGATATCCTCTGTCCATCTGCGGTCTTCCACCTTCAGTTCTACTTTATACGAACTTCCTCCGATTAGAGCCCACACTGCTATAGAATACGTGCATTTCAAGTGTTCTGGCTCTTGGGATATCCGCGGTCCTTCTCGGAACGCGTCCCATTCCCACTTTGCGTCTCCAGAGCTGGTGGGAAATATTTGATTTGCCGTCGAGAAATTTCCCTCGACAGAAAGAATTTCAAAGGGTCTCTCCAAGAAAACAATTAAATAATTACTGGATATAACAAAGTAGTAAGAAATTCCTGAGGGTCCCTGTTTTAACATGACCACACTCTATTCCAGTTCCCAGCACAATATAGTAGGACTTCCTCGTTGTTGTTGTTTATAGAGCAAATGTATAGCATATTAATATAAAAGAGAGAAGGGGGCTGAGGATCCATAAACAAACAAGTAAGAGGAGTAGATTCCATGACATTTGAAGTGAAACCCGATGCAAAATAACGGCAACAGGAAGAAACCGTCATGTATGATTACTTTACCTTAGACGTTACCAGAAGTTTTTTACGGAGAGAGAAAACATAAAAGGATAAATTATCGTTTGAAAAGCTATAATTTCGAAGAAAAGGAAAATCTATTTTCCAATATATAACGAGAACAGAGAAAAAAAGATATTTTTGTATTAGGACATCTATATATACTTTATTATATATGTTTTCATATCTGTAGTTCTTTTTTTGTGTGTGATAAAGCACTTCTCCTTCTGTCCTTGAAGGTGTTAAGAGAGGCCACGAATCTTTCCTGTCTCGGGATCGATATCAATACGATAGAAGGCGGGGCGAGTGGGTAGACCAGGCATCGTCGAAATGTCACCCAAAAGCGGAAACACAAAACGCGAGCCGCAATTCACACGCACATCTCTAACAGGAACTGTAAAACCTGTAGGGGCGCCTTTAAGATTCGGATCATGGGAAAAGCTGTATTGCGTCTTAGCCATACATATGGGGAAGTGCCCATAGCCACGCACCTCCATTTCCGCCAATTTGGCTTCCGTGTCGTTAAGGTACTCCACCCCCTTCGCTCCGTACAGCTCCTTGCATATTGTTTCAATTTTTGCTTTGAGACTCATTTTGTTAGGGTACAAAAAACGGAAATCCGCCGGATTGGAGACGGTGACGTTCACCAAAGCCTCAGCGAGCTGCTTGGCCCCCGCACCACCATGTGCCCAGTGAGACGTCACGACGACGTCAGCTGCTCCGCCGGCAGAGGCGAGCTCCTTCACCAACTCCATTTCTGCAGCCGTATCGGTGCTAAACTGGTTCAGCGCTACCACAACAGGAACGCCGAATTTTCGGATGTTTTGGATGTGACGAATTAAGTTGGCCATTCCCTCGCGGAGAGCGTCCAGGTTCTCCGTACCCGCCTCCCTCGGTGCCACACCACCATGAAATTTAAGAGCGCGCACCGTGGCGACCAGCACCGCAGCATCCGGCCTCAGTCCACTGCTGCGGCACTTAATATTAAAAAACTTCTCGCATCCCATATCGGCACCGAAGCCGGCTTCGGTTACCACGAAACCGTCATCTCCGACCAGCTTCAGAGCAATTCGATCCGCAATTACACTGCTGTTACCGTGAGCAATATTGCCGAACGGCCCGGCATGCACCAGAACGGGAGTACCCTCCAACGTTTGCATGAGGGTCGGCTCCACGGTGTCCTTCATCAGCACCGCCATGGCCCCCGCACAGCCAATATCCTCCGCAGTGATGGGTTCACCCCTTCTGCTGACTGCCACCTGAATGGAGCCCAGTCGCTCCCTCATGTCGTGTAGATCGTCGGCTAAGGCCAATATGGCCATCACCTCCGAAGCCACCGAAATTTCAAACGATCGGTGAAAATTTGAGCCCTTCTCCGCGGCGCCTTGGCCTACCGTCACACGACGCAGCATACGGTCATTGCAATCGGTAACACGGCACCAGGAGACTCTCTCCGGATCAATATCCAGCCGGGCAAAGCGAAGCCGCTCTTCCTCTGTCAGTTCCCGCGGATCTGTCTTGTCAATGCCAAGCTTTTTCAGTCGTCGGATCATAATGGGTGTGAAGTTCGTCCAATCCTCTGTCAGTCTCTTGTACAGATCGGCCGTTTTTTGAGTTGTTTCGTGGAATATGCGGGTATCAATGGCCGCAGCTAAAAGGTTGTTCGCAGCCGTAATGGCATGAATATCTCCGGTTCCGTGAAGATTAAAATCCTCCATAGGAATTATTTGGCTGTATCCGCCACCTGCTGCTCCTCCTTTAATGCCAAACGTAGGACCTTGAGAAGGCTGGCGAACGCAAGCAAAGCACGGTCGGTGAAGATGAGCACCGAGAGATTGGGCCAAACCAATCGTGGTGGTGCTTTTCCCCTCTCCTAACGGGGTGGGACTCATGCCAGCCACCACCACATACTTTCCATTCGGTGCGTCTTTTAAACGATTCAAAACATCTAGCTTCACTTTCGCACGAGTGGACCCATACGTGTTCAGTTCATTCGGCAAAATCTTTGCTGTTTTTGCCACCTCAGAAATGTGCTGCGGTTCAATGCTCTGTGCAATTTCGAGGTCACTCGGAACAAGTGTTTTGCAACAAAGGACTGTAGGAGGCATTTGATTTTTTTCCAGCGTGAAATATATGTTTTTCTGGATATTTGTCAAGAACTCTGAAATATTCTGTTATTTTTTTTTTAAAACGTATATAAAAGATTTGAAAAGAGAAATTATTAATGAAGTACAGAATACAGAAGTATTGATTAGACTCACGTATTCCTTTTATAATGTTTTGGCCTAATCCTGTTCACCTTTTGGTCTGTTATTGTTTTTTCGTTCTGCCTCTTTTTTTTTTTTTTTATAATGCACTTCTTTTTGTTTGTGTTTTTTTTCTCACTTGTTCATGATTTGGACAATAGGAAAAAAAATAATTAGATCATCTCTACCAATCTTTGATCAGTCGTATGCACTTTGTTGGTCTACTGTGGACCACCTCGGCCGCGACCGCGACCACGGCCACGAGCATTCGGAAAGGGTGAGAAGTTCATATTTCCTCCCCCCATCATGGAGAGCATGGCCATCGCTGCAGCTCCCATCTGCTGCCCCGACCACGGGTTGCCGCCCCGACCACGTGGAGCACCGTACCCGCCACGGTGATACCCTGGGATGTTTTCTCGCTTAATCGCCACTTTTAACGGCCTTCCGTGAAAGGATTGGCCCTCCTTCAACAGTGCGGCTTGAGCTTGCTCTTGAGTTTCAAACTCCATGTAAGCGCTACCGTTATTCTGGCCCGTTGCCTTATCCCGCAGAAGAGTTATTCGACCAATCGTGCCGCAGGAGCTGAAAAAGATCTTTAAATCATTCGCTGTCACCCGAGGATCAAAACCAGAAATAAATATGGACTTGGCGCCATTGGCAGCCGTCCCTGTCGCTGCTACCTTCTTCCGCGCTCCTTCGTCCTCTGCAGCGGTTTGCTGAAGGTTTTTCAGCTTGAGGTCCTCTTGCAGCATGTCCACCTCCCGCTCCATCTCCTGCAGCTCCGCATCGGTGGAGAGCGTGTGAAACGTCACCCGGTTCGCGTTCGGATCCGGAGAAGCCATGATCGGATAAGAGCACTCAAAGGAGCCGCGCCGCTGGTTTCCTTCGGTTAATCTTCCTACTGCGTAAAGGGGGAGGGGGGGGGGAACAAAAAGGGAAAACAAGCCGTTATAGTTATTGCTGCGCGCTTTGTAGGCTTCAGTATACAGAGAACAAATTTATTTCCTACCTTCTCTTCCTAGTACAAGATAAAAAAAATAGAGATGGACTGTAAAAGAGAAAACAAAAGAACCAAATCCTTTCAATTTCGATTCCACTCACAGCTGATTCTCTTTCTTCTCCTTCTTTTTCTTTGATTTTTATTTTAAAAAAAAAAATATTCTGTTCTTGCTGATCTAGTCTGGTTGCTGTTCTTTGTGTCAAATCTTGTTCTTCTTTCAATGGAGTTCTAGCTAGCAAAAACAAGCTGCATGCCTTATGAGAATCTGTATGTCACAAGGCTGCCCAGTGATGCAGAAAGGCAGTTGCGACGCCACCGATGAGGATGGGACGAGATTTAAAGGGTAAAAGCAACTATATGCACACTTCAACAACACAAAAGCATCTATTTTTTCTTGTTTAACCTACATTGTCGATTATAATAGTATAATCTTATCATTCCTTTTGTGGAATGCTGTTGCCAAGTTCTCCAGTGGAGATATCATAATTGTTCAGATATAAACTCCAGCGCCTGCTTCTTTGGGGCCCCAAAGTTACGACTTTCAAGCGTACATAAAGTTCTCTTGGATGCGGCGCAGTAAATAATCGTCTGCCGCCCGCCGTTCATCATATTCATCTTCTATAATCCGGCCAATGTATTTGTCTTTGCTAGGACGGGTTTGGAAGTCTAAGTTGAATGGGGGCTTCTGCCGCTGAGCGAAGGGAATATTGCCTGGTCGAGTGCCGAGCGGCGGAGGTCGACCGCCTTTGCGGGTGAGTGCTTTGCCGCGTTTCACACGACGCAAAGCCTTTGGATTCGACCTATTGCAGCTGGCCAGCGCAGGGTAATCCGACTCTGTGTTCCGGTGCTCCGCCGAACTGTTCCGGTTGTCAGAGGAATCCCCTTGTCGGTCCGCGGATCCCGTGGCCCCCTCCCCCCAGGAAATGTCTTCGTCCGAATCCCGATGGTAGTTGTGCTTTCGAGAAGGAAGATCCGACGAGAGATCACCACTCTGCATGCTCGCCGCCTCCTCCTTAGCCAGAAGACCTTTGCGGTATAGCTTCCGTTGGTAGTAGTCTAAAAAGAGATGTTCGTAGATGCGGAGGGGGCGCACTTCAGGAGATATGTTCCCATCGGCCTGCTGGCGATTCGCCATCATAAGGCGTACTCTCGCCTTGTCGTAGTCGGTGGTGGGCACACCGGGGAACACCCTGGCAGAAGTGACGAGAAGCTTTTGCTCGTCCGTTAGGTCTAGAAAAGTTTCGAAGTCGAGTAGACGAAGACGAAGAACCTCCCCATAGCGCAAGAAATCCTGGAAGTTCAGCGAGTTCTTCTGGTCGCACTCCTCCCACAGGAAATCGGTAGCTTCTCGAAGCGCGACACCAGGAGCAGTGAAGAGCAGCAGCAACTCGTGCAAATCCTCAGGAGTGATGAGCTCCTTATTCTTGGAGAACACCTTAAAGAGAGATCTCACGGGCTTGCAGCGCTCCGTCTGAGGACCCTCCGCAGAGCAGCTCTGGAGTGCCGCGTTAAAGTCCACATCGTTTAGTTTCTTGCGAATATCGTGAACGTGAGGACTGTCGTTTACATTCTCGTGGGCCTCCTTTAGCCATCGAGTTTCATCCTCATCGTCGTTTTCTAGGTGGTAGATGTCTTTCTTCTTCTTGGAATGGCTGCTCTTACCCTCTGACAAGTAGTTGTACTTGGTCTTCTTGTTCATCTCGATCGTCGGTAGCTCCTCCTTGGGGGTGACATTGTTATTCTTTCGAGAGTTCCATAAGCGGCTCTGGGACTCACTGGGAGACCTCTGCACAGATTCCGGGTGCTTTTTGTGCTTCGTGCTGGTGAGGGTGTAAGACCGGTTGTACGATGAGCCTTCACGATTGGTTCCAGAACGCGAATTAGACTCACGATTCCTGGACCTGGACGCACTTTCACTGATTCTTGGTAAGTTCTTTTCCGTCTCAGTGTGGTGCTGATCGAACTCCACGTTATCTTCTCCTTCACTGGATTCACTCGAGTAGCTCACCACTTCTTCCGAATCCTTCTCGTGGGACTCAGAAGGATGTGTTTCAGGAGCGGCGTCCAGTTCAGCAATGTCATCCTCAGTGAGAGAATCCTCGCATTTCTTCTTTTCCATTTTTTTAGTGGTTGTTGAATTTATGTTTGTTTCGAATTTTCTTTAAAAATAAAAGTATGTACACTACTCAAACAGAATAGAAAAACAAAACTATGTTCTCGTTACTTCAAAATAATAAAAAACATAAACGAAAAAGAGAAAGATATCCACGAACGTAAAAGTGATAGGAACGTGTGAGGCGGACCCAATACAGAAATAAAGCTCCATGGCACATGTGTTACGACAATTCGTGAACATAGGACAGCAAAGAATAGAAACGAGTTGGAACTCAATCCCATTCACTTGCACTTTACACACTTAAGCTTCCACCACCGCAGCTCCAATATCCATGAGCTGCAAGTAATCATCAGACCCTGCTATTAATCGCATCTCAATTTCACATAGTTTTAACAGCAAATTACCTTTAGCGGCAGAATCAAGCGGGCAACGGTCACTCACTAAAAACTTCTGCAGTTGAAGCACCACCTGCCCTGCGGAAAAGCCAGCCGATGAGAGCATTCTCGTGTAATGCATAATAGAATCTATCTTCTTCGACATCAAGGCTTGCACATACGACTGCATCAGCTCATCCGGCACGCGAGCGGACACGGTGACAAAATCCTCGTGTTCGAGGTTGGAGCCCGAGGCCCGACACGCTGACTGCAGATGCATAATGGCTACGCGCATATCCCCACCACTTGCTTCGTCCAAAGCCTTCAGCGAGGCGTCGGAAAGCACAATGCCCTCCGATGCGGCAATAAACCGCAACCGCTCAAACAGTGCTTCCTTGACCAATGGTTTGAAGCGATACTTGGCACAGCGACTAGTGATAGGATCAATGATACGACTCACGTAGTTACAGAGGATGCAGAAACGCGTGACGTCACAAAAGTCTTCCATCATTCTGCGAAGTGCTGCTTGCGCATCCGGGAGTAAGGCGTCTGCCTCATCTAAAATTATTAATTTAAAAGAAGGAACCGGGTAGAGCCGGCCGTCCGACTGAACAGCGTTGGACCCCGCCGTCCCCACGGATCCCTGTGCGAACACCTTGATCTTCTCCCTCACCACCGCAATTCCGCGATCATCGGATGCATTCAGCTCCCGAACGCGTGAGTGAATAAAATCAGGTCCGAAAAGTTCCATTGCTAACGCCAAAATAGATGTGGTTTTTCCAGTCCCTGGGGGCCCATAAAAAAGAAAATGTGGCATATTGGACGCCTCTGACAGACACGCTCGGAGAGCACTTACCACCTCGTCCTGAGACTGCACCTCCGACAAGGTTGTGGGGCGGTACTTCTCTACCCATGGGGTTTTGCCACTCTCTGTCTCGGGAGTACAGGGGGCCATCGTGAGAAGTTAGGGTGGCTTAGAACCTTCTACTGCTACTTTTTTTTTCTTTAAAAAAGAGAGTTAATAAACCGATAAGGGGAAAAAAAAGGAATATTTTTAGGGACAATTAATTGGGAGTCGTTTTCATCCTGATCAGTGTGATACCCACACTTAAACTGTAAATTGAATTTAGGAGTGATGCGATAATAAACAGAAAATGTACAAATGTGCACATAAAAAGTGCAAATAATAAAGCGTATAATGAAAGCTTTGCATGAACCACTTCAAAAAAAGATATAAAGCAGCTCAGTACAACGTCAATAAGGAAAATGTGAGCCTATGATAACTATACATGTTCAAACTGTCGATGCTTTATCTGGTTTTCTCTCTCCTCATAAATAAAAGAAAATTGACGAACTTCTTTCGAGCTAAGAGATGAAGTCCCTGTCTTTAAATCTTTTGGATAGATTCCTTAGGGGGCTCGGTGTTCACTGACTCTTTGAGATCATCTGTTGACGGTATAACGTCGTCAACCGGCAAGAATGACCACGGCACAGATCCTTTGTTGGATGTGACGGAAAACTTGCGTGGAATGTGACGAGATAATCGCTCAACGACTGGATGCTCCTCATCGTTTACGTCCTGTTGAGCAGCTTTTAGTCCAGGACTTTTGTGCATTCCTTGAATGTGGAGGCGCCGATGTGGGGTGGAAAGAGTGGGAGGAACTCGTCCCACTGAGTCCTGTGTGGTACCCGAAACATCCTGTTTGAGCTCTCGAAAGTTTTCTGGATTCACAATTTTCGAGTGCCTTCGGGGTGTGTGGCCTAAATTGATATTAGAATTTGACGATCGAAGGCGTTCCGCACCTTTCTCTGCCAGACTACTCATAGAATTCTTCCTTCGCATTCTGTTCGGTGTATCCACAGCGTTCAGAGAAAAGATCGGCTCAGGAATAACATCGGCATTTGAACCAATTGATGATACAAAGTCCGCCGTCTCAAACAGCTTGGACTCTAGAATTCGAGTAGAGGCGAAGTGAGGTTTGAGTTGCTCCATTTCCTTCTCCACTAATTGGTTGATCTTGGGGTTCGTAATATTGACTTGACAAAGTGTTATGCCACGAAGAACAGCGCAGAGCGCTCGAGCCATTTTTCGACTTGGAGAATCTCCGACTTCCACAAAGTTTTCTGCAATAGGAATCAAAAGCGAAGTGTATGCGTTCCCTCCACCGATAACCCGAGCCTCCGCAGCGGCGACACAAAGAGCTAAATAGCCAAGGCACTTGCGACGTAACTCCGTTTGCTTCCCACTTTCCACAGCCATGAGAATGCTCTGCACCATTGCAATGTTACCATGATTCAGCAGGATAAGCTTTCGTACAGTACTATCCGTCGAAACGGAAATTGCAGAGATGGTAACATAAATGCCTTTAAGTAGAGACGAAGTCCATTTTCCAAGGGTGGCTGCGTAGACTTCCGTGTTGCCCGATAGGACAGACACGCAATCCAGTGAAGTCGCTCTCTCCGACAGCAGAACAATAATTTCACAGGACACGCGGCACAGGGTGGATCTCTTATCATTGCACAGCGCTGCCAAGGGATCTACTACCAGTCGGAGGATCCCAACAAACAGCTCCTTGAAGTGCGCATCCGAGAGTTCAGCCAGCCAGTCTAGAACATTCTGGGCTGCCACCACCCGCTCGCTGGCATGTACTTTACTCGCCGTCGCGTGGGTAATCTGTGATTCCATCTCCTCAAGTAAATTTTCCAGTGGTGGGAAAGGGGCTTTGGGATTCCACTGTTGCACTAGCATGCTGCTGGGGACTTGCTGGCTGCCACTAAAGGACAGAAATGAAGACTGGCTCGCAGCTGCTGGATCAGAATCATGAAGCATTTTCAGCAGCGAAGGCCCATCTTCAATCATATAGAAGTCAAACATCTTCTTGGGATCGCCATGAGAGTGTGTATAAATGAAGTCTAAGTACTCTACAGAATCTTCAACGGTCTTTTGCACAGTGTTCAAGTCGTTCTCGTCCTCAACTTTCACGCGAAGTGTCGAACGTAAATCTCTGCTGAGCCCTACATACACCATAAGCTCTGCTGGATGGACACGCTCTCGAACGAGAGGCTCCAGCTCAATCGCAGACCAGCGTGCTAACACTTTTGCTTGGTGCATCGGCATTCCGGCATTCTGAGCTTGACTGTCAAACTTCACAGCTCCACCAACACTGATGTGCATGAGACACTGAAATACGGTACCTCTGTCACTGTCCAACTCAATGGTGAGGCTTTGCAGCTTCTGAAAAAAATGCTTATATTCAATTAAAGTATCTCGAAGCTGAATCAGTTGCTCAGAATTTTTTGGCGGCCGACGGGTAGTGGTGTGCAGTTCCATCTGCCGCGTGAGAAGTGTGTCCACATCCATGTCGGAACGTCAAGACACAAGCTTCAGGAGAAAAAAAAAAAGATCAGATGAGGAGCGAGGGAGATAAAATTAGGAAAAGCGCCTTTAGAAAATGTAGTAGCAACAAAATCTATTGTTGTATCATAAAACGACAAAAAAGGGAATATTGATAGCTCATGAGGCTTTCGGTGATTACATGTTCCAATTCATAAACTTAACTCTGTGATTAGCAATGCCGCTGCCACCTCATCTCCAGCGTAGGTGATTGTCTGTGCGCACAGGGACGATGGGCATTGAGTAGTTTCGACGGATGAAAAGGATAGTGATCTTTGTTTGTTTGCTATAATTCGTTTTAAAGCAGGGGTGTATTGGGAGCAAATTTCATCTTCCGAGAGTGTTGGAGGATAATGAATCAAGTCTGGATAGACAAAACCCGACAAGTGCGATCGCCTAAACGTTTCTTGCATCACAGTCGGATCAACCGTCGGCACAGCATCATTTGCAACAGCCGCCGGCTCTTGTGAGAGAGGCGGGGAAGGCATATTTCATTTGGCTTTTCGAAACAAAATGTAGAGAAGAGAGAATAGAAAGAACATATTTCGAGTAGGGAAAATCGAATGAGCACACAACAAAGTCAGAAACAACAAAGTTTCCAATACAAATATTTGTTTATTTTGACGTGCATGTGTGTGTGTAATACATAGGCTTTTTGAAGGCATCAGTCGCAAGAGTCAGTCATGCTTACACGGACGAATACTGATTCTAAGAGACCGGCACGTCGTCTGTGAATCCCACACGCATTTCATCCGTGCCGCCTTGTGCAGACCCCACAGCATTGCTGCCCTCGCCTTCTGGAACTATGGCGGGCGGTGGAACTTTAGGAGGGCTCATCGCCTCTTCGACTTCCTCCCAAATGTAGTCCCCGTCGGCATTCTTTCCCTTCGCGTGCGCCATCACTACTTCTGTTCCATCCTTCTCTATTCCAGCGTTATACAACGTCGAGATATCATCTAAATTTTGGCGTCCAAGGAACAGGCGAACCGTGTAAAACGTGCGGCTCATGAGTTTTTCTAGACGTTCCTTGATGGCCTGCACTGTGTCCTGGTGGAAATCACAGTGTAAAAAAATGGTTCGGTTGTAGCGCTTCAACCGAATATAGTTCGGGGGGGTAGTTCCGTGTCCAGACATTGAGGATAATAAGGATGCGAATCAAGAGATACAACACTAAGAACTTTCAGATTTAAAAGTATAAGTATCACGAGTAGTGATACATAAAAAGCAAAAAAAAAAAAAAAAATGGAGAAAAACAAGAACAATTGAGATGTGAGAAACTCTAAAATTAGGATCACCAAGCTCCGACATAGCAGTAAACACTTTGAGTAGAACAGTCTTTCATCACGTATCAAAGCTACTGCAGAAGATTCCGCTGATAATAATGAAAAAAAGAAATGCTTCCCTACTTTATCTTTTTCTCTCTTGGTTGCTCTAGCTTACTGGCCAAACTCGTTTCGACGAATGTAATTCTTGAAGTTGTAATCCGCATCGCGCATCATTTCACGGGAATGCGCTCCATTACGTCTGTACGGGTTTCCAGAATCCAGCACGACACGATTGGTGCCTGCCGCCACTTCTTCCTCTCTTCCCAGAGGTGCATTGAGCTCGTACTTGAAGTCCCGATACACTTGATGGATAGTGGGGGAGAACCGCAGCAGCTCATCTGGTGTGGGCCCGTCGGTCAGTACTCTTGCTCTACGCATCCAATGGCCGCGCATGGTGTGGATTCGCCCTGCAAAGTCCCTCATGTTGAAGAACTTTTTCCCCACCAACTCTACACGGGTCTGGAGGACACGAATCACACCCTCACGGTTCTTTTTCTTCTTGTAAAACTCGGTGGCACGATGTAGGCATTGATCCGCCAGGGCGTATGTCCTGTCCCAATCGAACGGAGAGTAATACAGAAACTTTTCCTCAAAATTTAAATTAAGTCGACGGCCTAGTCTTGGCAGCAGTCGTAGCATTTTATGTGAGGCCCCAAAGTTATGAAATTGCTCCACTACTTGAACTGCCTCTTCAAGGGTTGCGCCCGCTGTATCTTCATTGAGGGTCTCCTCTGTGAGGCCGAGTTCCAGAAGTCCTTCTACAATAAGTTCTAAGTGTGCAGCCTGAGACTTTTCCGTCATGTGAAGTGCTCGTGTTAAAATGCTCTTGCTACTCTTTAAACGTCCGGTGCGCCGTAAAGCGCCCCCCAGCTTAATAAAAATGCCGACCTGCTTGGAATGGTTCTCTGGATACGCTAATTCGTAAGCCTTGGCCACCACACCGTAGTGCTCCAAGGCCTCCTGATGCAGTCCGCCTTCTGTGAGGTAGTCCGCCTGAAGCTCAATTTTGGCCACCTCGCCGAGCGGAAAATATGGTCGACATTCTGTGGCGCTTTTATGCGTCCTGGGCATCCTACTGTCCATAAAATTATTAGAGGAGTTCAGCTTTCTGTTCATGTCTGACGAGTCGTCTTCCCAAGACACCTCCGTCGGTGCTGTGTCCGTGGTGTTGTGGATTTGCTTCTTTAGATCTGCAGGCGTTCTTGTTCTAGACCAATTGGCGTTGGACGGCAGTCGTTGAGCAGGAATAACTAATTGCGAAGGGAAAAGGCGTCCAGGAAAGTAGGAAGTGTACAATCTTGTCACGTATTGCTTCTGAATGATCAAATTACTAGAAGAGAGTGTTGGGGCATGACGGGAGTGCCATGGGAAATGCTGCACGCCACGCATTTCTTTGCGTGGAGAAAATATATGTTTTTTCCAATTTCTATCAAACAGTAGACAGTAGAAGTAGAAGAGAGACAGGCCAATATATACATAAATATATTTAGTATTCCAGTATTAATTCACCTCGCAGCAGTTGAAATTCAGGGAGAAGATCCCTTTTGTCGATTTTGACTGATTATTCATTACTGAAAGAAAAAAACAATAATAGAAAGTTACCGTCCGTATAGTCAAAGAAAAAATTAAACTTAAATACGTGTTGTCTCAATATCTTGATAGTCTTGTCTAGTGGCAGTTGAAATGCCGCAGCTGGCCAAGAACAGCGCTATTTGACCCCCAAATGGAAACATAAAGGGAAAGTTATGAATGCCTTGAGTGGTATAATTATAATATCCCTGGCTGATGAACCACAAAAGAAAGGCCACAAAAAGAACCTTTATCACTGTGTTAAGTCGGCTTCCCTTCTTTGCCGGTGGCGTGGGATTCGAAGGATCCGTCGGATTAAGTGGCCCAGAGGAGGGCTGCGGAGCAGAAGTAGATATGCTAAAAGAGTACTGCACTGCAATTTCGACCTCGAAGAGTGACGCAGTGGTTGGAGGCTCTTCCACTCCAGGAACGTACGCAAAGCGGAACTCTCCTGAAGAAGCGGGAATGACATCTCCAGATTTGTACACAACAAATTCAGGAGTGGAAGCATCTGTTTTATTAGGTATCACGAACACTGACCCTGCAGGGGCCGGCTGCCCAGTGACGGTGATTCTAATCGTGTTTGCGGACACCGGTACGACAGTGGAGAAGTAAATGAAGGCGGGCGTAAACCCGCCGAAGGAATTTTGGAATGCCGATGGAATTGTCCCTTTGAACCCGAAGGAGGATGATATTGGAATAAAGCAGGACGGAGCATTGGCCTGATACGCGACTAAAGTGAATGGAATGGGGTCACCCGTTGGCGACACCCACACTTGAATATCAGAGTTAGGAACGACGAACGGTATGCTCATAGAGTTCATCTCCACACGAGTGACTGACGCCCCCGGTGGGACAAAGTACGTCGCGTTGATGACTAAAGGTTCGGGCTTCTCCGCAAAGCCACCGTGTGTGGCAATAACGATCGCCGAGTGATCTAAAGCTGCATTCCCGAGCGGAATAGAGAAAAAGTATGAATCGGATGCGATGGCCGTCACAACGCTGCATAGGGGAAGAGCCGCTGCAGAGAGGAGTTGAAAACCAGTCATAACCATAGCAACGAAGACGAGCAAGTCTTTGTTTCTGGTAGAGCCCTTCATCATTGCAAACCAACTCGGGGAAAAAGATAATAGTTGTCCACTTGAATAATATGGCAAAAAGGTGGAAAGCAAAAAGTTGGAGAAGGAAGAGTTCACTCTAAAGGTGGGAATAAAGAATAACGTCGGAAAGAGCAATGTGTTCATATTTCTTCGCCTGAAGAAAGGAAAGAAAGAAAAAAAAAGACATTCTTTTCCTAGTGTAGAATCATGAAATTAAAAGTTGACATGTTACTTGTTTTCATCGACAATCGAATGGCTCACCTTGCTCTTCGTGTAAAGCGCTAAACCAATTAGCGTTATTGAGCAACCTAAAATGTTAAAGAAAGTGGCTTCGGACGTTTTCATGAGAAATCCAACAAGAAAAACAAGCGACGTTTTTAAATAGCCTACAACGTTCATTGTCAATCCAGAAGTTTTTCCAACAAAAACAAAGAACGAAAAATTGACGCCAAAAGCAAGAATGCAAGACAGCCCGACACACCACAGGGTTGTCGCAGTGAACTGAAACGCGAATAGATCGCGAAAGTTATCTAAAGCTGGTGAAGAAAAACTGAGGATTAGAGCACTCATACTGGATTGATACAGGAGAAGCTGCATTGGAGTTGCCTTAAGGTCGATCTGCATAGACTTTCCCCACACCGTGTAGAAAGAATTCGAGACAATAGCCAGAAAGCACAACAGAATTCCAGCAAAAGAAAGAGAGGTATCTGTGCCTACCGTAAACATACTGCCAAAGCACACCAGCGCAAGCGAATAAAGGGTACTTTTACTTAAGCTCTTGCGGTACTTTCGGTACTCCAGCGCTGCGATCACCGGAGTGCACAATATCTTCGACATTTGATACACGGTGATAGAATTGTACAGTAGCGAAAGGTTGTTGAACACAACGTACCCACAAAATGCAAACGATATCATAGTCACCGATCGAAGACGAATTTTCTTTGGTTGGGCTAATCCTAGTTGGACACAAGCAACACATCCACCAAAAGTGGTGAGAAAATGTATGATCGTTAAAATACAGCCGAAATGAAAACCAGCTTTGCCAAAAACGAGCTGCTTGTTGACAAAAATGATCCCTACGCTACTCACAACATTGACGAGAAGACTCGCTGTAACCTTATCTCGGAAAACCATCCTAGTCCGGCCGCTGCGTGGGTTCTTCTGTCCCACTACTTCCTTTTTGATTAATATTTTCTTGGTAACAAGATAGAGAGAAGTGTAGCAAAGAGAACAGCGAAAATACTCCACATTCATCCGTTTGATCCGTAATGATGCAGTTCTCTTATTAATTCATTTTTAAAAGGTTACGTGTTGTTTTTTTTTTTTTGTGGTGGTGGTCTCCGTGATGTCTAGTTGAGTACCTCTAACTTTTGTAGGATTGAAAAGAATAATTCATTTCATCGCTACTGATCATCTTGTTATTTTGTTCTGTCAGGTGCGCCTTCTCTTCGTCGATCAGCTGCTTCCATTGACCATGGTCCCGATGAATGGTCGTGTCGAGTTCCTGCAGCGCACTGTGGACGGCTGCTGTCTTGTCATTGCATTTGTGAATACCATGAAGTGCTTCCTCCAGACGACCCATCATGTAAGCCAGCGACTCTTCCCGTTGACGCCGCAGCTTCGTATATTCTAGTTCATTTCTCGAAGGTGCAGACGGCCAATCGCGAGCAGCTGGTCGCGCGGCACTCGACGCGCGTGTCTCACCCGGGACGACTGGAGCGGAGATTGGTTCCTCTGCCTTCGCAGCCTCCATCTCAGTCTCTGTCGAAGAGCCCTGCGGTAGCACCATAGTCGGTCCCTCCACCTCCCGCAGATACGATGTGGGCACAAAGCCCCGCTCTTCCAGCGCGTTAGGACGATACACCATTCTCCACCCGTCACGATCACTCGGCTCATTGGAGTACAGACGCTCTCCTTTTACTACAGAGAGCTCAATGGCTTCCATGGCATTAAATGCATGTTCCGCCACAAAACACTTCATTCGTTCTTAGAATTTTTCGTTCGTTCAAAAGAAAAATCACTTGTTATTTTTCAAGTTGCCTAAAAAGTCACATCGCAAAGGCATCATTGGCAAAGATGTTTTTTAAAAATAAAATTACAGCAATAACAGAATAGAATGGGATTACAAACACCAGAAAAAATAATTGATTGTTCGTGTCAGCTGTTAAATGAAAAAGTAAAGTTTAATTAATTTTTTTGGTTAATGTACAGAAAATATTCAGTTGATAGAGTAAAAAAATAATAATGAAGTTAAATAACAGAACATCGTCCGTCAAAGGGGCACAAAAGCATAAATTTCAGTTTACTCTTCTCTGCCTCCCCTCACGGTTTCGCTTTGTTCTCTTTTGATATATAAAAAAGGTTAACCCCGTCAAGGATGCATTTCTCCAGCGTGGGACCCACTGGAAGAACCACGGCAGCTACCGGTGTGGTTGTTGTGATTTCTCCTGCGAAACCGAAAATTAAGCCGATCAGATTACAAGAGACTTTTGGGTAGTTCTAGGGCTCACTAGAGGAAGATTATGGGCTTTTCTAGCGGTCTCAACGAATGCAGAACCCAGTCCATTTGCTTGAACGATTTGGTTCTTCACCAGCTTCTTATGTCGGCGTTGAAGACCCGATCGCTCTGTTAGCATGTGGAGAGACACTAATGTATTCTTCACAGTGGGATCTGCCCAACTGTTAATCATGCTTCGACTGGTCGGACAACCGGGAATGTTGTTACTGGATAAATCTTTGGATGGGAAATTGCACGGGGTTAGGGCAAGCGTTTTGGAGACGGGTTTGATGGCGGGCAATAAAAAACTTTCCATCGAGGAGGCGGGAAGCCCGTCTCTAGCGGAAATACTGGTGTAGGGGTTGACGGGGTCCATGATCAATGCTTGGCGTCTCCGCTTCTTCGTTCGGTACAAATGCAGGACTCGTTGATCCTGATAATTCCACTCATCCGGGGAGCTTTTGAACTCGGGAGCAGGCACTGCATGTCTTTCCAATTGAGAAAACTTTGCTCGATTCCGCTGCAAAATGTCCGCTATTTTATCAATCAGCACAAATCCAATACTATACGGCATCTCACACCCTACCATGATCGGAGACCGTTCCACCGCTTCAGCAATCATGGCACCGCCCACTTCTGTGATAGAAGTACCCACCATCGATAATTCCGTAAGATTCGTTTCTGCGATCAGTCTGCATATTGCTGCGACACACTCATTGGTTAACTCTTTATTCTTGTCTACATGTAGACCTGTAACTCTCTTCTTCAACAAAAGGGCAGGAACTAGATGAAGCGTTAGCTGCTTGTCATTCAATTCACAGTTCTTCATCTCGTACCGTATGATGTGGTTACGATCCTTTACTAGAGCACCAACTGTCGCGACGCAATCATCATTAAGTACATTTGACGACAGAATGATTCTATGAAACATTTCATTTCTATGAACAGCCGCACGAACTTTTTCTAGTACTTGTGTGGTGAGAGCACCTTCCTGATTGCTGAGATTAATAGTGCGTGTTTTGGGGTGGAGGACGGCATCCTCTAAGTCCTCTAAAGACTCCATCTTTACCTCAATGGATCTCAGCAACTACTAATATTCGTACGGGAATGCTAAATATATTACGAATTAGAGTAAAATTAAATTTCTTCGTTCAAAAACAACAATTGAGGAATAAAAAGGCTCCAAGGAGGGAAACAGGCAAAACCATATATATACACAGAAAAAGGGGTCACTTCTATTTTTATTTTAAGGTTGAAATTCTTCTAGCTCGAATGCAGCAACGTCAAGTTTTTGTTTTGTTTTGTTTTGAAAGCATACAAAAAAAAAGGGCAAAAAACAACACAAAAAATCGTGTAATAAATTTGATGTTCTGTTAACGTTGTTAGATCGTTGCTCACTGTCCCACAGTATAATCACCAGAACTCTCCAAAAGCGCTTCCACGGATGCCAGCTGACTCAGTCGTTTCACGTTGTTCGAGGGAACACTCTTTGTATTTTTGTCTCGTTGATTATTCATCGCCGATCGTTCTCGGTCCTGCTGTCGGGCTTCTATAATTTTCTTCTGGAGAGACTCGGACAGGTACGGCTTTCGGGTCGTCAGCACTTCCTCTGGCTCCGTGGAAGTGTCCAACAGAAACTCGCGAGGGTCCAATATCGACTCCTCCTCCACTCCACTGCTGGAATCCAGGAAGGAACTGCGATGTCGGGGAGATGTCGCCACCAGCTCCTCGACCATCACGCTAATGTCTTGCTCGGCATCCTGCAAGGGACTCGACATGTCCTCCTCATCGCCTTCGTGAAGAGAAAGAAAAAAATTCCACAGGTTCGATGCCTGTTGTTCCGTGATAATTTGCTCTTGTGCAAATTGTGCTAAATGTTCATAACCGATGGGAATAGCATTGACAACATCGTTTCGAGTTCGGGCGGAGGCTAATTTGAGGGAGTCTTCCATGGCACTACTCTGTCCTTGGCGCATTTCGTCCAACGGATTTTCCAGAGTCAAATCATGGTGGATGGAAGCGTCTTCCAGAGGAGGGGACTCCACGCGGCGGAAGTTGTTCGCTGTGAAAATACGGGCCCTGGAGAACTCTGGGTTCGCTTGCGACAGCGGAGCACGACGGCCACCGTTGCCATAGCGAGCTCTATTTGGAAATAGAGAAGGGTTGTGCTTTGGAGCCCCGAGTTCCTCGGGAGCCGTTTCGGCACGTCGCGGAACCCCATGCGGCCGAAGGAGTCCACCCGAACCAGTTTTCTCCTGCTGCCGCGCTTTCCGGAGTTCCTCCTTCAGCTTCTTGACCTGCTCCTCCCAGCCGCGTTCCTTCTGCGTCATCTTCTCTAGCCTTGCCTGGTGGGTCTCCATTTCCTTCTGAAGGCGTGCCACCTTCATCTCAGTGGTTTTCACCGCATAAGATTTGGAGTTGCTACTGGAGGGGTGTTGGCGATTGCTCTCATCTCGCGGACGTGAGTTTCCTCTGCTGGGATTGTTGTGTTTCGCATCTAAGCTGCTTCCTTCCTTCATCTCTAATGGGGGAAGGTTCCGTCCATTTTGTTTCTTTGGAGCACCAGTCTTTTCATGTCGACTGCTGGCTACACTACTGGTGCCAAAGAAGTTGGAAGTGGTGGGAGATACATTCTCGGAATCCGCCTCTCCGGCATTTGGCGCGGAAACGGTGCGAGGCAGCAACTTTGGCATGGCATCATCCGTAAACATATTCTCTGGGCCCCTTGGGGTTCGTGGCGCTGAAGGAGAAAACTCGCCGCCCGCGAAGCGCTGCATCAGATCCGGAGGCAGAGAGAGCGATTCATGTCCTTCTCGAGATGCGGAGGGGGTCATGGAGAAGTTGGATGGAAGAGAATGGCTTTGATAAACCCGTTCAGTTTC
Organism: Vickermania spadyakhi; assembly: GCA_030849815.1. Taxonomy (NCBI): domain Eukaryota; phylum Euglenozoa; class Kinetoplastea; order Trypanosomatida; family Trypanosomatidae; genus Vickermania; species Vickermania spadyakhi. The sequence continues at coordinate 24,683 of JASAOA010001744.1, forward strand.
TTCTTCACGAGTTGCAACTCGAGACTGTGGTCTTGGTCCGGACCCCCGCTGCGGCCTGCAACCGTAACGTCCATTCTGAAGATGGGAGTGAATCAATTTGCTCTCGCCAGAGGACTCCTGAGAAAATTGTGCCTTGCCCTCCTCAAAGTGGAGTGTGTAGCGCACCGCCACCGTGTCCGACAGCATGGACTTTGGGGAGAGATTTGCATTTCGCGGAGAACTTTCTGTTTTAGGCTTTGTCGGAATTTTCATTTGCAGCCCACGTTTCTTTCGATCTGCCTCTTCTAATGCATTTTTCAGCCTCTTTGACTCTTTCACTTGCTGATCAAGCGCTTCTTTGAACAGCTTCTGTTTCTCAAGTTTTTCAATGTTTGCTTTTAGTCTTTCATCCGAGAGAATCACTGGCCTTGAGTGAATTACAGGCTGTGACATGCGCTCATCCACATCCAGTTTGGCTTGCTGGCAAGTCCAGTGAAGCAAAAAAAAAAACTATTACTTCGAGATGCAGAAGCACATAGACAAGGAGAAAAAAAGTAAAGAAACAAAAAAAAATTGTACTTGCAACTCCGTTGGGTAGCCCAATGTACCAGTGGTCTCACAATATTTTAACATCCAAAAAACAAACGAAAAAGAATATGTAGTTACGGTGATATCAACTATCCGCACAATTACAAATCGAATATAGAAAGGGAGAAAAAGTATGAGAAACGTATGTAATTTTGACTTTGATCCTTTAAGCCTCCAACCATTGTTTCATTAGAACTGTGTACGAGTTGTTCCGATTGCTGAGGTTGCTAAAGACAAACTTCTCTCCGATGTGTGCAGTAACTTCTATTGCTTCGCCACGATCGGAACGACACTTTTTGACTTCTTTAATCTCCTCGTATTCAAGAACTACTGCATTGGAACCGGAGGATGGAAGAAAGCACACAGAATGAGTAAGAAGGAAAAAGCAGCCGTGAGCGAGTCTTTTCTCATGAGTGGTGCTGGTGCAGCTGCACGACGACAAGTCCAATATTTCCTGGCTTTCCAGCTGGGGGCAGGAGCGGCGCAGCGTCGCCTCCATATTGCTGCGCATCGCATCCGTGACGCCAGTGATTTCCATTACGGCCTTCCCCACCGTCAGCGGTGCGGTGAGCACACTCATCGCCCCTTTGGCCATATCCACCATGCTGAAGGGAGAGAAGGGTATTTTATCGCCCCGCCCCTCCATATCACCCTCCTCTGGCGGCTGACCCAACGAAGCAAGCTGCACTGACGTGGGTGCAAAGGCCTCAACTGCACCAGGAGAGGTGGCGCCGCGCAGGCGTTTTTGAATATCTTCGAACGAAACGGACTCGTTGGAAGTGGCTGCCTGCGCCTCTGCCTCCGACACCTCGGTGTAGTTTCCTTCCACATTGTGCCCTCGTGTGGACCGGGCCAGTGTCGAGGACTTGGAGCTGGAGTAATGTACTGCAGTGGAGTACACCCGCACTCGCGCCAGCGGTAACTTCCCAGGAAGCGCCTCCACCTCATGCACCAGCTCCTCTTGAATGCCTTCACAGATAATCACTTCATGCACGAGAGCACGTCGCTGATGGACCGGGTATTCCAGAAACATGTACATGGAGTACAACCGCGACGAGTGATCGATACTACTTATGGTACGCCAACCGCTAGAGGAAAGACTACTGTAATGACCCTTATTCGGCGTCAGCACCACTCCGTCGACGCACTGAAAAAGACCCACTTCTGTTTCGACAGGAGAAGTGTGAAACAGTTCCGATGTCAGCGCGTTAAGATAGGCGTTTGAAGCCCCAATGTAATTTTCTACAATGTAATCGGCCAGATGTTTTCCTGGGGGGAACTTGATGTAATAGATGAGCTCAGGAGCCTTGTTCATAAGTCCTTTGTTTAGTGTAGAAAATACATCCGGTCGTTTCATCAGCACTCTTCGGCTCAACGCGTTCTCAACGGTGGTGGACACGCTGATAAACGCCGGTTCCTCTAACTCAGGGAGCATGGTATCAACGTCATCCTCCTTGCCCGTCTCCTTCTTCTTTCTCTTCTTTCCCTTCGCTTCCTTCACCGCTACGGTTGTCAACGCTTCCGCCCTTTCCGTCAGCTCCTGCAGCGAAGAGAAGTTAGTGGGGTCTGCGTGAGTCGACTCCGGTGACGGACTAGGCTCCGAGGCAAGCGGGGGACACTCGTTGGCAGGGGAAGCCGTGGTAGGGTTCGGGTAGGCTCGGGAGATCATCCCCAGAGCCCCCTTCTGGAAAAGCTGGCCATTCAAAGACGAAGCAGCACTCACCTCCGAGTAGAAGCCGCACAACTGCCTGGAGAAGCTGGAAAAGAAATTTGTCATCAGAGGCGCCGCAGCATCAGAAGACTCCCGTAAAACGGGCTCCATCGCCTGGCACATGGACGTCAAATCATTCAAGCACTGTTGAAACCGCTTTGTTGCTGATGTTAAGTCCTTGCTAAATGTCGTTGTGGCGATAAGAAGGGGAGCGAGGTGAGTGTTGCCTGTCTCTTCCAGCGTATTTTTATAAAAAGCGATAATGGAGCAGTAGCTCTCCACCATTCCATTCGCATGATGAGAGATCCCATCAATGCTCTTTTTTAAGTCTCCACAGGCACTTTGATGTGTTTTTGGAAACAAATGGAGCATCTGGTTGGTTTCTGTGAAGTTGAACGCACACACACACACACGGAAAAAAATAAAACTAAAGGTGCCCTGTAACTAATAATAGAAAGAAAACTTCAGGAACTGAAAGTGTTCCAAAAATCGGTGAAGTTTAAAAGTGTGAAGAATTCAGAAGTGAGGCCCTTCATTACATCCATTCTTCTTAATTCCACCGTATCTCATGTCTTACCATCGAAGTCTTCTCAGAATAATGTAGTGATATACGATTCGTTCACCGTTTGTTCGAAACTCTAGCCCAACAGAACTAGCTTGAATCTTCAGAAAAGAAACGCTTGCAATCTTCGTATAGGACCAACAAAAAGTTGCTAACCGCAGAAATTGCAGCTTTTCCAAGCTCACAGCTCTCAATCTTCTGAAGTAACCCACACGAAGCCCTCCGTACCTCGAGCGAAGGGTGCGTCAGTTGGATTGCTACGGGGCTCAACCCGCAACAAGAAAGCGGCATACGCCTAAGGAACATAATAATATCATCCTCTGTTTTAATCAACTTCTTTAATTGTTCCAATATTCGAAGCACGTTGAAAGGATCCCCTGTACGGCACCGACGTAAAGCAGCACAGCACAGCAGCACGGAAGGATTTTCGTTTGGGCACAGTATGTAGTCCTCCACGTGCGATGTCAGGCCGGCAGTTTGGCATTGAGCAAGGGCATTTATTGAGGAAGAGGTAAAAAATACGTTGTGCACTGCCTGCGGAATAACGTGTTCTGTGCACTCACAGAATCCAGCCACCACAAGAGTATGGCAGTACTCTTCGATTACTAACTTGAGGCGTAGGCAACGTTCTTCGATGGGAGTTCGGAGGACTTTCATGTGCTGCATGCAATTCACTAGCTGGGTGTAGAGTACTCCCTCGTGAGGAAGAAGGTCGAGTCGCTCGACTCCGGACTCTGCAATGCCAACAGCACTGGCTAAAGTTTGGGACACAGTGGATGTCGTATTGGAAACAACCGATCGGTCTGCGCTCCGACTTCGGACGGTATGAGCATCTAAATCACAGAGCAGATCCCATCCCCATGCATTTGCGTTCTCAAATATGGGATTCATGGTTCCAATGATGTATCCGGGAACATCCGAAAAATCTGTATCGCTAATCGAAACATATGGAAACACTTTCCGATGAAAAAAGTCTGGATGGAAGAAGCTTCCAATGATACCGAGCGCTATCACCACTTGACACACATCAAAAGCCGTTCGCTCCCTTGACAAAACCACTATTTTTTTACCCTGAAGTACACCAAACAAGAGACTCATAAATTGAGGTCCGAAAAGCATTAATAAACTTTCCAGATGATAATCCTGCAACAGTATATCGTCAACAGTAGGAAAAGCAGGAACGAAAACCTCAAACGTCTCCTTCATAGTGTTGATCGTTCGTGGGACCTTGATTGAGTAAGGCAGAGAGGAAGTACTGTACATCTTCACTAGTGCTTTCAAGGCGTCTGCCCTCGAGTAGGAAGGATAGTCCAGCATAACTTTTGCATCTTCACTATGCACAGATTCAAAGACATCTTTCAATAGCTCAAGCTGTGCAGAACCAGAATTTTCATCTGCAGAGTTCACAGTGCAGCACTTCTCCGCACAGCGCAGAAGCACTGGGAAAATGCTTTGCAGCCATCCCAGTGATGGTCCGACAGCGGCTAAAGCCTTTGTAATCCCCCCGCGGCGAGCGCTGCTGTCTTTCTTAGAGAAGACTGCGGCTAAGCCATACAGCGGAGTGCTTCTTGGAGATAACCTTGCATGTTTTCCCTCTCCCGGAAGGATCATGTCCTCTGCTGCAACATCCTCTCTCCACATGGGTGACCTACTCTCCCCACACTTCATTGAGGAGGTCGGCGAATCGACAAACTCAACCAACTTGTGGTGAAGTTTTAAAATACTCTGGAGATCCGCACTTTCTATTATTAGCCCTACCTCAAACCGAAAGCCAATCGCTTGAAGAAAAACATAGTCTTTTGAGTCTTCGCTTTCCGAACCGTCAGAAAGTGTAGAGGTCTCGCACCCCAGCTGGGACTTGAGTTGAGCAATGAACATAGCGACAGAATGAGGTGTGGCTTCAGGAAACTCAAAACGAACATGAGAAACATCGCTCGGGCCCATGAGAACTCTATCGTGAAAGTGCAGAGATAGAGTCGATTCCGTTCCATCAATCACGAGCATCTCGGGAAGAATGGCCGCAGCACCACGATATGGTGTCCAGTCGGTACCCCCTGGCCGTGGCTGGAAGGCATGAACTGGAAAGCGATGCAGAGGCTTACTCCTTATGCGATTCAAGAGAAAGACAGTCGAAGAAATTTCTACTTTTTCTGCCCCGTCCGGCAGCATTTGATTGGCCAGGCTGTCGTGTAGCTGGTTCAAATCGAAGTATTTTTCCGCCTTCGCAGGGGGAAAAGCGCAACGCAAAGATGCTCCCGCATCGATGTCGAACTCAGATAGCAAAAGGCAACATATTTTTTCTTCGAATTGTTGCATGCGCAGTGCAGGTCAAGGAGAAAACTGAACAGGTGAACTACTTAGTTTAAAGGAGTAAGTGGACCACCAAGATAAAATGCAGTGAATATGTTGTGTATCGAAAAAACAAGGAAGAAGGGAGCGAAAGCATTTACGCAAAACATAAAGACAACCAAAGGAAGAACATTTTCTAGATTTTGAGTTAAAATATGAATTTACCACGAAGAGAAAGACGAGTTAAAATTGTAATAAAGAAGAATAGAAAACCATACATATATGAATATTAATGCTTAAAATTTACCTCCTCAGTTGGTTTAGCATTGATAGATTGTAGGGAGTGCTACTCAGTTTATAAAATATGACAGAGGAAATTCAATAATTAATATAATTAATTTTTTTTAAGCCCCAAAAACCGAACTGAACCGGCCTATCATCTCCAAAATCTCTGGATCCCCCATGTACTTTTGCATCGCTTCGAATCCATTTTCCATGACATCCTGCTGTATCCGAGCAAACTTCGGGTTCGTTAACGCCATTTGTTGCATTTCTTTAATTGCTTCAGGATTGGCAAATCCAAAGGGTGTGGACACCTTACCGTCGGCTGTTGGCTCAGTAGTCGCAAGTACCTCCTCCATCGACAGCTGCCCCGTCGCCATCTTCTGCGACATTTCCATCATCTTCGGGTTCTTCAGCATTTCCATGGTCATTTGCATAAATTGTGGATTGCTCGCCATGGCGGCCATCTGTGCTTGCATATCTGGCATACCGGCCATCCCGGGCATACCGGCCATACCTGGAAGACCTGGAATACCTGGAAATCCACCTGTGGGAGCGACTGCAGCATTCTTTTTCTCAGTGGCGCGTTGAAGGTCGTCCTTGTACGTCTGGTTGCTGGGATCCAACTCGCATGCCTTAGAGAAGGCCTGTATGGCCTGATCGTACTTCTCCTCATAAAAGTACGCTGTGCCCAATCTAGAGTAAGCTTTGGGGAAACTGGGGTTCAGCGCCACAGCACGCTCGCTATCAAAAACAGCATTCTCGTAATCTTTCATGTGGGTGTGAGCAGCAGAACGATTGCAGAAGTAAATATGGTTCTCCGGATCCATTTCAATGGCTTTGGAGTAGCATGCAATAGCCTCCTTATACTTGCACTGAGACATGAATTCGTTGCCCTTCGTCTTGACCTGATCAGCGGTAAGTCCTTCGTAAGGGTTGTTGTGCTTTTCAAATTTAGCTCGAGCTTTCTCCACTCGGATCTTGTACTCCTCCGTTCCTTCCTCACACCCCTTGAAGTAGCCCTTCTTCTCCAGAAGACTGCAAAATGATTTGAATTTGTGCTCTTCCTCGGTTTTCTTAGATTTTTTTCCACAGTTACTCATCTCTTTCTCAAAAATGTCCAGCAGATTCAGCCCTGTGTCATAAATTCCTGCTGTCGAAGCCTGGATACCGAATTCTTCCTCAATCATCTTCGTCATATCCTTGGCGCGAGATGCGTCACTGAACTTCAATCCATCAAGGAACTGAAGAAAAGAGAAGGCAAGCTTCTTATGAGCATCCCCTATTTCTTCCTTTTGCATTGCGTATGATTACTTCTGATTCAAGTATACTAGGGTAGATTCTTTGTCTTCATTTTTTTTTTATGAAAGAAGAAGTGAAAAAAGACACAACGGAATAGAAAAGGGGAAAAGATTCGTATTTCTGTATGACACAAGAAGTCATCATTCAGTAATCAATTTTGACTGCGCAAACTACTGGTAGCATATCGCTTCGTGCTTTTTATCGAATATTCGTTTTTGTTGTTGTTGTTGCTTTCTTTCTCTTCATTGCTGAATCTTAAGCAGCTTCTCCGCAACAAGCAGTTTCAGATTGTCCTTATCGACACCATATTTCATGCAAGTTCGATCGAGGTCCGCTTCTGACAACATATTAGACAAATCGTGGTCCATCGCATCCGCTAGGGCCTCTGCTTGCAGGGAAAGCACAAAGTTCTTTTTAATCTCTTTCTGGCGCACCAGTAAATGTCGCCGGATACGCTCTCCGTACGTCGACTTCAGCTCCGGTCCGGAGCGACTCAAAATAAATTGATCAAACCCACCCTCCTTCTCAATTTGAAGCATTGCAGACTCCACCATTGGCACTTGAACCCAGTGATCCAGTATGCTGCTAAAGTGAATACCCGTTCTCACGTATGGGTATTTTAGCTGCCGGTATACATTTTGTACCTTTCGCGAAGTTCTGACACGCTCTCGCACTCTCTCATTCATCCAAATTACATCCATTTCCTGCACAGGGCGAGGAAGAAAGCTACGAGGGGAGACGTCGCTCATTCGATACAGAGCGTGTCGGTTCACCTTGTTGCACCACGCCGCCCACGGGGGAAGGCCCATGGCCACATAACGGTTGATCAGACCTCTAGGTGGGCCATGGGGACTACTTGCCGTCTCCGGTGAAAAAGCAAAGGTCGAAAACCTCCAAACACAGCTGCGTTGGATCATCTCATAACAGTGGCTCTAATACGTTGAAGCACAAGATAGATATTACTAGTTTGATCTACTATTAAATCTCGTGAGAATAGAAATAGCAGTACGAAAAAAAAAGGTTAATAGTTCATCGAAGAACCACATCTAGTAATATATAGTTCAAAGATAGAGGAATCATTCACAGGTTCATCAGTTACTGAAAGAAAGATTTCATTTTGTTTCGGATCATCCCTTCTGGACTGCCGCACTGTAATTCCGATCCGCTACAATCCAATTGCACGTCTTGAAATAGTTTCGAATGTACTGTTCCAGCCCACTCGTACCATTGGAATCATAATCAATCCGGAAAGCAGACTCATGAATGTTGATGCACAACAGCGGAACCAAATCGTTGGCGATGGGCGACGAGCCGTGGGCAAAATGCAGCACCTCAAAAGATGTTCCGGTCCACACCAAGTACACCCACCCACAGCTTTCTTGCTGAGAGAGGACTGTGACTGTCATCAGCCGTTGGACTTCATCAATGGGATCACTCCAAGGTCCACGATCCAGCAAGAGCTGCAACGCGTCACGCAGCCCCGTCGGCACACTCGTTCCCCATGGTCGAAGAGATTTGTACCAAAAGCAGTAGTTAAAGTGCTCCGATGCAGAAGAAGCAATCACTGCTCTGGTGGCATCAAAAGCCGTTTCACGAATCACCACATCCAAATTGTGTCCCTCCAACTCCGAGCCTATTGTATGTGCGTTCAGGCGATCCACTGCATCCCTATGGAACATGTGGTATTGTATGTCAAACTGTTTCTTACTGAACAGGGGTGATATTCCATGACTCACGTCATAATCAAGTTGCGGAAGAGCGAAAATGCTGCGCTTCTCCTTCTCCGCATCCGAACGCGCTACCGCACGCTCGAGCGAGCGGAAATTCATCGTGACACTGCTTCCCCCACCTGAGCATGGCGGAGAGGCATTCCAGTTTTTAGGTACAAATTCAGCTACCGAGCGTAGTGTGCGTAAAATTCGCAGCATTATCAATACTGCGCACTACGTAGCTTACAAAAAATAAATAAATAAAAGGCAGAAAAAAAATTAATATTAACAGAGATGAGAAAAAAAGAAGAAAAAGAGAGAAAGAGATTGAGACAGTTAAAAACATTTAAACCACTAACATCGGATTAATTCAAGTGAAAGCAGTGATAACGAGTCAGATTAATACGCGTTGTGTCTCTCCGAAGAGTAATGCGGAGTAAAGATAAAGTTTTGAAGCAGAAAAGACAGATGAAAAAGGGTCTGTAATAAATATATATATAAAGAACAAACGGGGGGGGGGGGGGGGAAGCTTTATAAAAATAAATTATTTCTGTGTATATTGTTTAGTACCGAGGTAAAACTTTGATGAATCGAGATAACTATAGATCAATACATCTCTTAGCCTTCAGTTGTTGTGCCGATGCGTGATTTCAGTACGGGCCGGAACTGGTGTTCGCCGCAAACATGCTACTAATAGAAAACTAACTTTCTCTGCTGCATGGTGCCTTATTTTTGAACTACGACGTTGAATCAGGTACGACGGGGTAGTACCCGATGGGGCACGGGTAAACCCCCATAGGGGGGTAGACGCCAGGCGGGACCATCCCAACTGGCGGACTCAGTGGCACATACGGAAAAGCCCAAAAGGCTATGGAAGCGCCAGGGAGAACGCTGGGAAAGGAAACCATGCCGTAGCCGGAGCCGAACCCTAGGTATGGCGACACGACGGGACAGAGGGTCATCGGAATCGCACCAGCAGTCTCGGGCAGCTGTTCCGTCGCAATAGTCTCGTTCTCCTTTCTGGATTCAGTGCTATTCGCCTCGGTCGTCTCAGGAATTTTGAATGCAGAGAAGGCATTCGTGTGTAGATTTTGAGCTGTTGGACTGAAAGACACCGGCCAGGAGCACGTTGGCAACGTCGCCGACACGGGAGCTGTGGTGAGGTCTACCAGTCGTACAGAAGGTTGTTGTCCGTCACAAGAAAGCAAAGGAGGTGAGAGTGCGTCGTGTCCATTTTGCCATGCATCAGGAAGGTCAAAATTAATGCACAAAGAATTCGCCGTGTCGTTCGGCAGAGCCTTTCGAGCTCCCGCAGTGTCATCCCAAGTAGCGTCTTCTTCTCTCTCACCTGCAGTAGAAGCCTTTGGGGGTGGAGATTTCAAAGCCGAATCCTTCCCGATTTCTTCCTTGTGAGAGAAAATAAGAGACAGGCGTGACCGATCGGTTTGCTGCGAAGCATTAATAGGTGAAACCGTGATGTCTCTCGAGTTTGGTGTGCTTGTTGAGTTATCAACAGCGGAAATATCGCAAATGAAAAACGATGGCTCCACTTCCACACCCCGATCCTCTTGTCGGGTTAGAGCAGCAGAAGGCTCTTGAGACAGCGTGGCAGAGGTAGTGGTAATCCCGCCGCAGGTTGTTGTATTGCCGGAGGCACTCTTGTGGGAAGGTGTACTGGAACTGACTGTTTGACTGGGGCAGCTTTCATCCTTTTGCTCTTCATGGTAATAGAGGCATCGCGAACCATAGCTGCACGACCCTCGGAGAAGAAACTGTTTGCACACTTTCCGTTGGGATCGATCGCTCGTGAAACTGTGGAAAAGAGAACTTTCCGGCTTTCTGGGAGACGGACTGCGGTCGGCATCATCCGGAGTGGGAGGCAGCTGACACTGCGGCTTCCGCTTCATGAGCGTGGTGAGCGGGCCAGCTGATTCGTGTGGAAAGAAAGGAGGCTTTCCTAAAGGGTGACTGGAAATGCGGTTTTCTTTTCCATGATCCACTGATTCTGTATTCGTTGGATTAACCCAATGGTTGCCTCGTCTGGATAGTCGCGGTTTGCCAGCAGGATTGTCGATGGACGTGTGTTCCATATTATTTATTATTCTAAATGTATGGACTACCTCTGTATATCTTGAATAATACTAATGTTCAAAAAGAAATGTTTTTTTTTTTAACTTTCAATCTTAACCCCGTGAAGAAACGGTGCTGTTCTCTCTACCTAGGAAAATCGTCTCTAGCGCAGTCTTCGCACACATACAAAGAGAATAAAATTAAAAATGTAGCAATAATAGCGAAAATGAAAGCATAGAAAGTCATTGAGTGAAAACAGCAGTTCTGCTTCTCAAAAAAATTTTCAACGAGGAGCAGACATCCACTTGAAAATTTGAAACTTTATGTGTATTTTTTCGTTGTGTTTTGCTCTTTTTCTTCGCTCAACTTGTTGTAGGAATTCCTGGCGTCTTCTGCACCTCAAGGAAGCGATGACACTTGGTAGCCTTTACAGCAGCGAAGATACTTGTAAATAACAAACAGCGAGTAGTATCCTGGGACTATCGGCAGGAAAGAGACTAACAACATCGAGACCCCGCGAAAACAATGCTGTGGATCCCTTATAAAAATGGCACCCATGACCGCCAGCCATGTGCCAAATACAGCCAAGAACGTGCCAAGGCACACCTTATTCCAAGACTCCCAATACAAGCGTTCCACCCGCAGCCTCGCACGCTGGCGATTAGAGCGGTTGAGCCACTGGAAAAAAAAAGAACCCCTATACACTCCAGCGTAAAAGAGTGTGTTTTCCTCTTCGGTTTCGGGGCTTGTAGACCGGCGCCGTGAATGGTCTCCACCTTGAGGGCTCATATATTCCCACTCACTTACAAAATCAACATCCTTCTTGTCTGTCGGCATATGAACTTAAGCTCGACCCCGAGAAGAGTAGAGGGGGTGGAAAAAGGAAAGAGCGTGTTGGTCAAACGAAACGCAAATAAAAAGTAGAAGCAATTCAAAAGCAAGTTTGGTTAAGGTTGCAGTGCAATAGTGTTTTTGTCTAAGTGTGGATGATTGGAGCACGTGGGACCGAAACGTAGCAATACTCTTTTTCGCGATGGTTTTCATTTCATTCATTTCAGAAGAAATCCAAACTTTTGACTACACTCAAATAAGCTGGAGAATGAATAATTAGCCTTGCCCTTGAACGGCGATGGCTGTAAGTCATCGCATGTTACCAAATTACTTGGTCATATCTTCTTTTGCATCACTTACTAATCAATTCAACCGACATGCGGATATTTCTTCCGTAATGCGTCCATAATTCGGTCGACCGCTGCTTTAGGATCCGACGCCATCCCTGCTGCACGGCGCATTGTTTGAATAAAGGAAATGCTCTTCTCCTTTGTCAGGCACACGGCAACCGCGGCCGCTACCTCTTGTTGGGAAGTGCGATGCCCTTGAAATAGACAAGGGTAGTGCTGAATAATGAATCGATCGAATGTCAAATCAGGATACAGGTGCGACGCTTCCGTATAGTCTTTTTCAATTTGCCGCTGTTGCGATCTACTGCAGACAGTTCGAATCAACAGGTAGTAGGCAGAAGTGAGAATCGGCAGCTCATGCCACGGAAGTCCATTCATATTCTGGATAGATTGCTGAAGCAGCGCCAGGGGCAGCAGCAGAAGTGTAAAAGCAAAAAGCATTAGAAATGGTACCCCTTGGTAGCGCGTCCGTCCCAGAGGATCGAGTTTCACCTCCGGTGCAAAGAAGTTCGGTGATGAAGCCGTCGTGTTCATCCCCTCCTGTGCGCCACGAACCGTCACAATCTTGCGAGCGAACTTCTCACGAAGAGCACGCTCTCTTTCCAAGTCCTCCCGGTCTTCCTCACTTCGAGATGGCGTCCCGCCACTCATCGGACGGAGGCCAGAAAGACCATTCGCGCGACACACCTGTCGAGACCCTATGGGAACAATGCGGCGGAGCATGCAGAAAATCAAGTGCAATTTTGCTGCGTTAATAATTACTCTGGATGAGTGCTACGCAAACAACAACAAAAAGAAAACAAAAGGGTCAAGAAAAAGTAAGGAAAACTTCACAGAAGAACAGACTGTTATGAAACACAGGATATATGCCAATGGTGAAGTCAGTAAGTGTTTACGTTTATTTCCTCACTGCCCTTTTCTTACAATCGTAGTTAGTACAAGCTACCGTAACTAGATAGCTTTCGAATATGCATTCGTACTTTGACGCGCTTGTTATCATAAACTTCTCTGTCGATTCCTAATGCCTCAGCTCCAGGAAGGTAGAGCCAGCACCAATTATGTCCAAGATCTTGAATTCCGGTTCTCCTATCCTTCTCACGCAGTTCAATAAGGCGTGGGTCTATTCGGACTTTATACTGTTCCCAGAGCTTCTGACCTACATCTCGCCGACGCAGCGGGCAGTTGATTAGCCAACCCTGTCCCCACGATTGACGTCCGAACAATAAGTACCCAGTGTTGACACGCCAATAGACGTCAAGCCATTGGCGCTTCCGAGAAGCGAAATCTAAAAAATCGTTGTTGCGCTCCACGTACCGATCAAAGGCGTTGGAGTCTGGATTGAAACACCAAACACCTTGCCGAGTGGCCTCACTGGGGAGAACGGCATTCCCCTGTTCCAAATACTTCGATGCCACTTCCCGTTTGATGAGGCGTTCCTCCCCAGCAAACCCCCCTTGTGGGCCGAGAACCGAGCGAGTAAAAATAATGGGCATGAGCTCCAACTGGAGCTCTGGAGCCATTTCTCTCAGCCATCGTGAGAGCCGCAGCATCTGACTGCCTCCTTGTACTCTTTTGCCTTACCACAACAGCACAGAAGAGCGAAAAAAAAGAAATAAAATAAAGGAAAAATAAGCGCAAAAAAAAAAAAGAAGACGTCAGACATGTCAAACAAAACTCATCATACAAATAATAATAAATAAGTTTATCATGCACTTCTGCAGATGTCTCCAAAGCACTGAAGAATCAATGACCCATGGACCAAAAAAACAAAAATGACGTTTAATTTATAACTGGGGCAATTGTTTGTGATAAATCGGTGAAATCCTTTTCGGCGGCAAAAGTTAGGGATCAAGTAAAGATAAACTGCAGCACCAGAGCATCACTCGCGACAGGAAAAACAATGTTGCACGTTACCTCACATGAAAAGGGACTTTCCATTCAGTAAAAAATTAGAGGGCGACTGATTATCAGCACGCTTAGAAGGAACAGGCGTGTAGTCGCATACACTCGCTTCCGTGGTAATCATTAAGCCTGCAACAGATGAGGCATCAACTACACACGAGCGAACGACTTTAACGGGATCGATAATACCGCAATCAAACATGTTGACGTATTCTCCCTTTTGGGCATCGTAGCCCATGCTAGTATCCGAGTACTCCGCCACGTTCTCTACTGTGACAGCACCTTCTTCACCCGCGTTTTCACTAATTTTGTGAATAGGTAATCGAACCGCATTCTGGACAATACGTAACCCTGTGCGTCGGTCCTGATCCATTTCTTCGTCCGCATCCAAAATTTCTTTGATTCGTTTCGAGGCGTGCAACAGTGCGGATCCACCGCCGGCCACCACACCCTCCGCTAATGCGTTTCGAGCCGCGTTGAGTGCATCTGTCACACGGTCTTTGGACTCACTGATCTCCAACGCTGACCGTCCACCCACGCGGATGACGGCATAAATTCGATTCAGCTTGGCAATACGCTCTCGCATGCGCTCCCTCTCCTCCTCTCCGAACAGTCGAGCCAAACGGCTGTTGAGGAGGCGAACTCGAGCAGAAACATCTGCGTCTCCGCTAATGGTGGTGCTATCAATCGTTTGCTCCACAAAGGTGGCAGTGCCGAGAATCGTCGCTACGTCCTTCACCAGCTCCACCGCAGGCACCTTCTGCACCGCCGTGCGACACGAGATGGCAAGGTCTTCCAGCTCTTCTTCACCCAGCTTCTCCACGGCTAAGGCCCCGCATTGAACTGTTTGTTTGTTGTGATTCAGGGCCATCGTACTGATGACAGCCTCCGATATAGATGGGGCGACTAGAAAGAGCGGGCGGGCCTTCTGCTTGGCACAGTCTAGCAAACGAACCGCAGCGGAGACGGAATCAAACGGCTGAGCTGTAATGAACACTAAAGCATTGTCCAAACGGCAGGTCAATGTTTCTTTGTTGGTGACCAGCTCGCTGTTGGAAAAGCCGTGCTCCATACTCCATCCATCGTATCGAGACCATTCCGTGTGACTGGCGTTGCCACTAACGACAGAGATGAATCCGTTGCTGCCCACCGCCATCACTGCCGCGGCGATTAAACTCCCCAAGTGACGCTCTCCATTCGCACTGACAGTGGCCACGTTTTCCAGCATTGCCAGGCCGCTCACTGGTCTTGTTTGCTCCTTTAAGCTTTCCAGCACCACCTCCACAGCGGCATCGATGCCGCGCTTCAAATCCATCGGATTGGCACCGGTCGAGACACTCTTGTAACCCTCGGCAAAGATGCTCCACGCGAGAATCGTCGCCGTCGTGGTGCCATCCCCGGCCACGTCGTTCGTCTTTCCCGCCACCTGGCGAATCAGTTGCGCACCGATATCTTCAAACTGATCGTGAAACTCAATGGAGCGCGCGACGGTGACACCGTCCTTAGTGATTTGTGGTTCACCATTGGGTAATCGAATAATCACATTACGTCCCTTGGGACCCAACGTTACGCCGACAGCAGTGGCAATACGTTCAATGCCGGCCAGCATCAACTGGCGAGCATCTCCTCCAAACTCAATTGTTTTCCCACGAAAAAGAGGCAATGTGCGCAGCATTTTTGATACTTCTAACTTGAAACAACAGCAAGCAAAAAAAAAAAAAGGACCAGGAAAAAAAAAGAAATTGTAAAAAGTTATTGATACTTTGAAGGTGATTCGCCGAGGAAATTTGCTCTATAGAGAACATGCAGAGAGATTACAAAGGAAGATTACGAAGTAAGACTTTCGGTTAGGTGTGAAATGATATCAAGAATAAGTGTACAGAATGTTCTATGCTAAAATTTTCTATGAAAAAGATAGTTTCACACAAAAAGTTGTGATTACCTGGTGAATATATGAAAAGAAGAATATATATAATTGAGCCAATGTGTGAAAAATCTTCTTCCATCGAAGCAGCTCTCTCTCTTCTTTTATTTGATTAACTCTGTTGTTGTTTTTATGTCAAGGACTTAGGATATTTTCTGCAGAATCGCCCTTTGCCCTGCTAAATCAATTTGAAAACGCGACGCCGCCGCCACGTTGGAGAACTGCGCATTTCCGTTGTCGGCTGCAATCACCGAACTCGCTAGTCGAGGCACTTCCTTGGCGGCTCTCTCCTCAATCAGCTGCCGCCGCATTCGCTCCTGGGAAACGCCAGCTTCTTCGGCGCGCTGGCGAATCGCTTCAAAATGCCGAAGCAGCTCCTCCTTCTCGACATCAAACTGCGCCTGTTCTCGCCGGAGGAGGTCCCGCTCGTGGGTGACATCATCCACCATCCGCTGGTGCTCTATCTTCATCTGCTGGACGGCCAGTCGATCTTCTTCCATGGCGTCCAGCTTCATGCGGTACTCTTCCTCTCGAGTGTGGAGAGACTGCAGGAGGTCCGTCTCCTCACGATTCTGCCGTTCTCTCGCCGCATTGGCTTCCAGGCGCTCCTTCGCAATGCTAGCACGTTCGGTGTGCACTTCGTTCATCATTTCTAATTTTCTAGCAAGGAATTCCTCGTGCTGCTGCTCCAGAACCTTCCGGTCATGAGCCACTTCCGAAATCATCAGCTTGCGGTCCTTCTCCACCTGTTGCCGGAGTGTTTCCTGGCGAGAAAAGGCGTCCTGGAAGAGTCGCCGATCCTCCTCGCTGTTGCGTGTAAAGTTCGTCACGCTCAGTTCGAATTTTGCCGTTAACGCTGCAATCCGACACCGTTCCTTCTCCAAGTCTTCCTTGGATTTTTTCACATCCTCCATCATCACGTTCAGAAGAGCCTTTTGTTCTTCCATGTCTCTCTCTTTGCTGCTAAGGGTGTCCAATCGTTCTTGAATCAACTTGTCATGGAGCTTTTGAGATGCCTCCACTTCACTGTGGATATGCTGCACGAGTTTCTCCAACTTGCTGGTGTTCGAAACATGACTCTCTACGACGGCGAGGTGGTGAGCGTGGTGTTGCTGCTGCTGCTGCAGTGACGCCTCGTGTCGTTTCTCAATCATTGCAATCTCTGCCTTGTGTAACTCCTCTGCATGCTGACGATCGAGTTCCATCTGGTGTCGTAGTTCCTCCGTTTGGGACCGGAAGTGGCCTCTCATTTCCTCTAACTGTGTCTGCAGCATCACGTTGTCCCGCTGGCGAAGCTCTTCATCGGCTTTAGAACGGCGCTCCTTCTCCAGGCGCTCTAAGCTTTCGTTCAGCTCTCTCTCATTTCGAAGTCGAGTAGCACGCTCTTCCAAATCTCGCTTGAGGCGATCCTCCCGTTCCGCCTCATCCTGATGCAGGCGAGTCTCCACCAGAGAGCGAAATTTATCCTCGCGTTGTTCAATAGCATTCCAAAACTTTTCTTCCCTCGATTCCCGTTCTTTCAGCTCCCGATGCAGCTTTTCGGAGCGTTCCGCCTCCTCACGCCGATCTCGCATCTCACGTTCTTTCCGGTACCGCTCATCTTTGATCAACCGCTCCTTTTCTGCGGCGACAACGGAGAGATTCAGCTCGTGAAACACTTCCCTCACATCTTGAGCGAGGCGCTGAAAGAGGGCATGGGCGGCGCTTTCCTCCTCCGCTCGCTTCAGCACCACGGCGCGTTCCCGTTCTCGTCGTCGTCGTCGCTGCAGCTCCATGGCGCGGCTGTCTTGTCCGGAGTCTCCCTCGCCACCGGGCATGGCGAGCTCGTGAGGGTCTGCGTGAGAGGCTCGCTTCTCCTCCACCTCGGACGTTGCCTTGGCAGCTTGAGCGGCTCGGATTTCTGCTTGTTGAGCCTTTAAAGCAGCAATTTCCTCTTCTAGCGCCACCTGGCGCTGTCGATTCGCCAGCTCCCTTTCCTGCTGATCTAATTTCAGCTGCCGAATCAGCAGCTCCTGCTTCTCTTCCTTTTCCTTTAAGTGCCGTTCGAGTGCTTCCCTCATAATTCTCTCCTGATCTTGCGTGGACGGAGAAGAATTGCGTCGACTACCTTTTTTACTCTCGCTGGTGTGCACCGAAGATATGTAATCGTCTTCGGCAGGAGTTTCATCGAAGTCGTCATCGTAGTAGTCGTCCTCGGGCTCCGAGTTTTGCTGTGCTACGGTGCTTGGAGTTGAGGAGCGTCGCGGAGGGGTCGGGGAACGCCTACGAGAACGCGGGGAAACTGGCGAATGAACCCTTTCCTTCTTCTCTTTTTTGATCTTGTTGGAGCTCTTCTTTTTTTCCTTCTTATCCTTGTTCTTTTTCGCCGTTACTGGAGACTCTGCGTTGTCATAAGCGTCAAAGTTGTCGTCTCCAAAGTTATCATCTGCCTCATCATAAATATAATTTGGCTCGTAAGAAAATCGTTTTGGAGGAGCCCTATTCAAATCCGGAGCATCGAAAAGTGAAGACATCGCCTCCAGAAATATTAAATATGATGCAATGGGGTTTATTTGTGTACTAGCTCTGGCAACATGCAAATCGAAGCAATTGAATAATAGAAAGGCAGAAACACAAAAAAAAAAAGGAATATCAGTGTCCATTTAGAAAGAATTATAGATGGCATCATTATTTTATTATTTTTGGAAACTTATAACTGTAGTAGTTCTAGACCAAAGCAACAGAACGAATTAAGAGTAACAGGCAATGCTCCTTCCACGAGAAGAATGTACTTGGAATAGCGAAGATAAATTTAACCTGATAGCGCGAAACTGAACGGAAAGCCGCTGAGCTGATAAAGCTGGTCTGTGGTTCGTTCAAGAATCACATCGACCGACAGATCGCTGATATTTTTGAGCAAAGGAAAGACATCACTGACGCTATTTTGAGACAGAATGACCTGCTCCTTCTCTCTCATTAGGGCAACTGCGACATGCACCAGAACATCAGTAAAGGACGCACCGAACGACAGTAGAAAATCCCAGATTCGAAGAGACTTCTCGACAGCGAAGTCTTGGGTGAACAAAGTGACTATCCACCGGGTGGCACAAGAGGTGATGATCACGGGGTCGATCGACTCTACATGATTATGCAGATTTTTTGAGAAGTAGAGCAGCAGCTTTCTAAACTTTTCAAGTACTTTCGCAGGGAACTCGAAATATTTGTTTAAATGAAGCAGCATAAAGTTGAAGCACCAGAATGTGTCTACTTCTACTCTGTCTGTTAAGTTCGATGCATCACCGGAGCAGAACGCGTAGAGCAGCTGCCCAGCAATCTCGTTCATCCCTTGAACGTACTGAAAACTTAGTTCAATCTTGCTCTTTGGATCAGTTGTGCGGCTACACGTGGTGCTTAAAATACGTCGGAGGGCGTGTTGGGTCGCGGAGAAGGAGCTAACCGGCACGGAAAAATCCTTTCCCCCAGCGTAAAAGGGCATCTTTGTCTGTGTTCGGGCCACATCATAGTCAATGACATCAGGGGGCTGAGTGAGTGCAACATTCTCATCACCGTCCAGTCTGCAACGCTGATAGAGCAGCTCACGATACCGTTTTTCACGTTGTTGTCGTTCCGATTTATTTGTGTTCTGCAAGTCCTCATAGCCTATAAGAATCTTCCATACGGATGGTCGACGGGACAAAAAGAGGCCCTTGCGGCTTTGAGCCGCGGCGTAAGAGAAATTTTGGCCCTGATCCACTGGATTAGAGCACCACTTCATTTCTTCAGTTGGAATAATGTTGACTCCAGCTTTGTGTCCTGCTTAATAATGCTCATGGAGGACACGTGGGTTTAACTATTGGCATGAATCTCTCTCCGTAACGTACAACTCGAAGGAAAGCAAGCTCTCCTTCCGTAGTTTCTTGTTGTTTTCTGTGGGAGTGCTGCACTCGATTAGTGAATATTGTCACAACATCAAGCAAATAAAGAAAAAAAAAATGGAGGAAATACGGTGATAGGACTTCGGGCAGTCATCCTGGTGAAGCGTACAAATATTTTTTAAAGCACTGAGAGGTTTGTGACATTACCTTCATTTTTATCTCTTTTGTGTTTATTCCTAAATGCTAAGTAAAGCTCTTGGTTGATGTTGTTATTGTTTTAGAAGATAGAGCTTACCTCAATTTCCAAAAGTTGATCCTCTAGCTATTAATAACCGTTGCTCATCGGAAGGAAGTACGGATGTCATGATGAGAGCTACAGAACATCTCTGCTAACCATTATGAAGTGGGTTAATTTGTTCCGCATTAGGGAAATGGATTGATGGCATCTAAAAACGACATAACGGTCCTTGAAAGAGTCATCTGTGTGTCAACAATAGGGTACACCAACGCCATTCGGCCATCAGGAAGGGCTACGTAAGCTCGGCGGTTGATACGATCGTACGTCTCCTTGTCCTCGATAGCGAGAGTGGTGCGATAGTGACATTGTTTGTTCAGAATCGCAAACGATGCGATGCCAAACATCCACATTGGAGCATAGTACGCCACAGAACGAATGTAAGAAGCAGACGTTCCTGGTACAAACGCACGCCACAGCGGACGCTTTACTTGGGCTCCCATTTAGACTGTAATAAAAAAGAATTTCTAAAAGTTGTGGCAAGAGAAAAAAAGGAAACAGAGAAGCATTAACATGGAACGTTCAAAACAAGCCAAAGTCAACTTCTCAGTGTGTGTTGCACACTAGTGGTCTATCACCAGCAAACACATTAGCAATTCTATTCTCAAAGATAGAACAGATAATTTTAATTTATTCTCTTTAACATTAAGGTTGAAATAAAACACTGCAAAGCACCCACGTCACAAAAATCAAATGACTTGTCTCACGTTCACCACCATCACAGAAATCCGTACTAAACCGGATGATGCCATTATATACATCCATACGCTTTGGGTCAACGATGCTCCGTTCCAATGTCACACACACAAGAGAAAAAAAAAATACACCATAACTCCTCTGTATTGCTTTTTCCTGGAACTATAACTATCGTCAAAGGTATTTTAAGTACATATTTAATAAATTTTCTCTTACAAATCACAAAGAGAAAAGGGAAATTTGTAACTAATACTCTTTTCAAGAAAGTCTTCAGGTAAGACCTGCACCTAGTGGTGCTGTACAGGTGCCAGTATTCTTACGAGCGAGTGAAGAACATCTTGGTGTTCTCCTTGCAGGAGTCCGCATCGGACACGGACACGGAGGCACGAATTCTCCAGCCCTCCTCCTCGAGGGAGGAAATCACCGCCAGGGACATGGCGGACTTGTGGAGGTCATCGCAGAAGTGCGAGGGGAGCTCCATACGCCAGTGGTCGGGGTTAGACAGGAAGGCGAACTTCACGGGCTCCTTGCCAGGGTTGGAGGAGGTGGAAGTCGCCAGGGGGATCTGCTGCTCCAGAGTGCGCACGGTATCCTCACGGAGGGTCGAGCCCAGGATGGTGATCACCGGGGGGTTGAAGGTGAGAGAAACACAGAGGTTGGGCATGGCACGGAGGGAGTAAGCTGAAAAACTTAGAGAATAAACTAACAACCAAAATGGAAAAGGAAAAAATAAAAATAAGCATGAAGAGAGAGATTGTTCTTACGCAGAATAGACAGAGGTAGGGGCGGAAAGTATTATTTTGATGAAGCTGTTTGTTTTTCTTGCCGCTCACCGTTAGCTGACGTCCTCAATGCGTTATCAACTATTTTAATCTTGCCAGCAGGCAATCAATGAAGAAGATATTTCAAATTTCAGGTATGCTATGCGAGAGAGGGTAGAGCTAGAAGAGCAATCCACCTAGCACTCCAAACCAAAATAACCGCGTCAACCTCCATGTTCTCCGCAGCGGGTTATTCTCTTCCTCTTCGATCGAAGTTTCACTATTCGGGTTCCACGCGGCCACCCACCGCAACAGATCAGGAAAAAGCCGACCCCAACGCACCGACACAAAACCTAGTGAATGAGTGGCGGAAAAAAACCCGGCTCCTAAAGCAGCAGACACAATGAATAGAGTGAGGTGCCGTTTGATAAATAGCGATACTAAAGCACCGCTCGCGAAGATGACGAGGGAGGATCGGCGATGCCTCGAGCCAACCTCAACATTGAAGATCTCTATCGGCGTTGGCCCTTCCCGTGGATTCCGGCGCATGCGTCTAAAAAAAAGGACGCTCAACTTCCTTCAGTTTTGCTTTTGCGCAAGGAGCCGCCACTACACTCGTGCAAGAAACTAAATAGACGGAGATGGAGTAGCCCCACTAAAGGTCCTTTCAGACCAGAATACAGAACAAACAAAAAAATATGTTTTTTTTCACTCCAGGGACGACGAGAGTAAATAAATAAAAAAACAAAGGAGGAGAAATACAGCATTGGTGGAGGGAGTGGCGTCAACGGGAACGTCGAATATCGTCAACGAAGCGATATTCGCAGCAGAAAAAGCAGTTGCGACATTCCATTAATAAAAAAAGGAGAAAAATATGACTGTTTAGGTGAGCTGTTGGTAACTAGTTACATCTTCACGAGAAATGATAAAGCTTACATAAAATTAGAATGAAAAAACGTAAATAAAAACATGTAAAAGTTTAGAGCTTCATTAACTCAACGCTCAGACTTGGCAATAAACTATCTTTTCCGTAGTACAGAAGTAAATCACTTACGAGCGAGTGAAGAACATCTTGGTGTTCTCCTTGCAGGAGTCCGCATCGGACACGGACACGGAGGCACGAATTCTCCAGCCCTCCTCCTCGAGGGAGGAAATCACCGCCAGGGACATGGCGGACTTGTGGAGGTCATCGCAGAAGTGCGAGGGGAGCTCCATACGCCAGTGGTCGGGGTTAGACAGGAAGGCGAACTTCACGGGCTCCTTGCCAGGGTTGGAGGAGGTGGAAGTCGCCAGGGGGATCTGCTGCTCCAGAGTGCGCACGGTATCCTCACGGAGGGTCGAGCCCAGGATGGTGATCACCGGGGGGTTGAAGGTGAGAGAAACACAGAGGTTGGGCATGGCACGGAGGGAGTAAGCTGATGATCAACTAAATGTCAAAAAAAGGAACAAAGTACGAGAAAGAAAATTTAAAAAAGAAGCTAATGAAACGTATCTTCATTTCTCCTCCGTGCAAGGGAAGAGGTTGTTCAGACAAAGAATCAATTAAACTGAACTTTTTTTTATGTTTGAGAACATTTGGCAAACACAGAAGGGAAAATATTATTATATACGCTGAGGTAGGGTTCAGTGCCGATAGTTTTTGACAGAGGAAAAAATAGAAAGGAAGGTGAGTACGACACAGAACGTAGTACTCCTTCTTACCAAAAATTAGCGCGCCAACTGGTCTAAATTTTTCGACCGAATTGTCTTCCATCGCAAGTTCCGAAGATCCGAAAGTATAAGTCCTAATAGAAAACCAAGAGTGAAGCTTTTCGAAATGTGTACTTCAACGGTCACTCCAGCTTCAGAATTGGCGTCACCTGCCACGTCGATACAGACAATACGTAGCATCTTCCTGACTGCATTGAAAAGCGAAGACCAATGAACCCTAGCATAGCCCAAGGAGGAAAGGAACGCCAGTCCCGCTAAAGTCATTCCTGCGCCGAGTAGTGAGACACCAACAGCGTAGTGGTACTTTCTTCCTATTGCACCCACGCATACGGCTACGCAGAAAGAGCATAAGTTTCTACATTGATGGGACACGTAACTCGGACTAAGACCGTACTCAGTGCTTCGACGTGGTGGTGCCATCGGCGAGCTCTTTTGAATCGTGTCTTTTTTTTTTTTTCCTGCTTGCGTTGAATAATATCTAACAGTGAGTAGAGTAAAGCAAGAAGCTAATATAATTTTTTAAAAAAAGTAAAGAAAGATGCCTATACATGTGGATACCGAAAAGAGCATTAACAGGAGCAATACCATATCCCTCCAGTCAAAAACAAACGGGAAGACGGTTCGATCTCAGTGTTTTATTAAATGTCTGCAGCAGCTATAATGCGGCCAGAATGCTCTCCATGAAGATACAGATCAAACTCACCAGCCTTTTCATCGTACTGTGTTCCGTAGACTCGAAGAGTCTCACCATAAGCATTCGATTGCCATCCGCTCCACACGTCCCCAGTTGAGACGTTGAAGAGAGACTTGTTCAGCCACACGGAGGTGTCGTACTCTGTCGGCTTATCCGCATCGAGGTAACAGGTGATGTTCTCCTTCTGAAGCAGTTCGGAAGATGCGGTGGGGCCATTGTATTCCAGCCGTGTCTCCCCTACCGATACGCTGCGGCATCCGTGAAGAAGTGGCGCGGTACAGGCCGCAGTAGAACCGCTTGGATGCCAGTACACCGCGGGGACCTCCAAGCTCTCGTCCCTGCGGACTCCTACACACACTGCCAGCCCATACCGACTGAGAACTTTCGTCCCGTGGGAGAAATGGTCCGCAAACAACGAGAGAACATCTGGAAGAATGTCCAGGTACTCCTTACGGGCTTGCTCTCCACCGCAGTGATACGGAAAAGAGAGGGAGAGGGCGTCGGGGTTTATCTGACTCCCTACTCGTATCAGCTCCTCCATGCCGCAGAGTGAAAAATGTCTTCTCCGGGCGAGCCGATAAAACACTTCCAAGTAGTCCCTCTGTTCGCCAGATTGTCCTAGCACGGCCTCCAGCAAACAAATGGAGCCCAGTTCAGGGGAACTGAGGGATGGTGTATGTCGTAAGACATCTGGCTGTGGATGTGGAAGAATACGGCACCTGGAACGCTCTAAAGATGCCCAAGAAACTGGAAAAGCTCCGGGAAGTCCAGACGAGTGCACTGCGAGAGATCCCTCACTGCCCACTACTTCACCTAAAATGGTCAGGGGAGCCGTCAACCGTCCTACCTGGAGGGTTACTTCCACCCCACTGTCTGCTATGGCAGCACTGGCAGAGGAGACGCCGAGAAGCGAATAAACTTTCGGAAGAATAGTCTGGGATATTTCGACCATCCGCGTTTTATCAAATGCTTCTAAAAGTGGAAATGCAATCCGTGAGCCCATCACTACTCATCAGATGCGCTGATATTTTACGGTTCAAAACTTTTTTTATTCTTCTGTTTCCTCCGTTCATACGATTTGACGTCGATGGTGTCATCAAATAGAGAAAGGGGAAGAGGCACACAACAAGGAATTACCTACAGATCCATATTGCATTATTCGTACCTGAGAAAGTTCATCAGACCACGGATCTGAAAGTTAAACACCAATTTTTAATTGTTTAGTCAAGGGTTGTAAAAACAAACAAAAAAAAAACCCTGTCACTTCGTGATACGCTCTCAGCCTAGCCCGTTTCCTCTGCAGCTTCCGCTCTTGGCGTCCCACTGGAGGCGTCAGACTCGGGCACTGCTGATCCCGGCCCCACAGGAGGGCACATAGCCATGGCGCCTTCCATCAGCAGCTGCCTCAACCCCTCGGGACTCTGGTCGAACGTCACGACTGTGTCTCTAATTCGCTCTTGTAAAATTTTTACAACGTGAATTTGACCGCTGTCCGCCATAATCTGGTCCCGTACCCAGATGGCCTCTGCCGCCAGCTGAGCGGCGAGGTCCTCTGCCATGTGCCTCCCCATTAGGGGAAACAAGCGCAGCAGAGGCATCACCGCATCGGTGCGCCACTGCCGCCTCGCGATGTCCGGAGACGTGTACAAGAACTGTCCCTGCAATTTCATGGCGGGGAACAGCTGCTGCTGGCGACACACCGTCGACGAGAGGTTTGCCGGCATCGTCGTAAGCGGCGACGATGAATCCACGCCTGTGAATCGTGCCCAGTACATCGAGGTTTGCTGAAGATACACCGGGTTCAGAGCGAATTTCTTAAACAAATTTCCCACCAAAGCGTGATGAAAATACGAAGGACGGTTCGGCACACCACCAGTATGCAATGCTTTCGAGATTCGTTCCCCCATAAACCGGTAATAAGTGGTCACATCGCACGGCCGGAACTTCTCCGTTCCACCAACACGCAGGACATCTGCAGGGATCTGACGTTGAAGCAACTTTTGGTCCCTCTTATCAAGAACCGCTAGTTTTTTGTCATCTCCAAAAAAACGTTGTGCCAGTTGCGTGACATTTTGATGAACCAAGTCGTTGCTGAGAAACGATCGAGCACGCATCTCAGCGTCAGGGGTGCGATGGTCTACCATTTCCTCAGCTCGCCGCATGAGGAAGAGAATGTCATATGTTTCCAGTGGCGCGGGAGAGGACCCTGCATTAGAGATGGAAAACGAGAGCTTCTCCAACTCCCGCCTCTCCCACTCAATCTGCGGTGAAATCGTTGAAATGCAATCCTCCAAGCAATTCATCAAGCCGCTGTCCGGCAACGCCACCGCTTTCCCGGTTTCAATGAGGGTTAATTGTTTATCCACGAGCTCATTGAAAAGGAAACGACGGATAAAAGGGACGCCACAATAACGCAATATTAACTCCGCGTCGCAGGAGGCCAAATCTAATTCCAAATACTCATTAGCGTGCTCTCGGATCCGCCGCCTGGATGAAAACCAAGCGTGCACCGGTATCATCTGCCGGACGAGTTGTGCCTCCACCTTCTTGGAAGGTGCCGTTCCTAAGAACAGCCGAAAGGGAGTTGCAGCAAACTCCGCACAGAGTCCAGGACAAAGGGCCATGGAATGCTTCTCGAGCGAAGTGCCTTTCGTCACGCTACTGCGAAGGCAACTACTTTACCGTAAAACTCAACAGTAATCAAGGAAAGAAAAGGAAACCGGAGATAACAAATCGAAAGAGAAAGATGTGAGACAGAAAGCAAAATGATAGGATAGGACGGTGAACAAGGAGCATTGGATGCTCTTCGAAAACATAAAAAATATTAATAATCCGACGTGGTAATCCCTGGAGTACTTATCTGTTCCCATTTTGGATCATGTGATATTTCGAATAAGAATCAAGGGGAAAAAAGTTTAATCACGTGTATAAAATCGTATATATTTAAGGTCTAAGTCAGAGCAATCCCCTCCAGAAGCTGGTCCATCGTTCGTACTTAGAGGAGTTCTTCAAAAATAAATAAAATTTTGTGGGAAAGCACAAGAAACCCAAAAGTAAATCCAACGGATCCAAAAAAATATATATGCTTTCGTTACCGACTTGGAAGTAAACGGTCAGACAGTTGTGCTTTACTTCTTTGGTGTTTTCATGGTGGCGAGCTTAATGACGGAGGTGAGCATATTCGGAAGGCGACCGTAGATCACATACGAGAGGTTCACCATAAAATCGAAGGCAGAATGGGAGATCGGGTACTGCAGAATGGGTGGGATCACCGTCTTGACGCCAGGAATGCGATCAGAGGTGGAGGCGCGGACGACGCAGTTGCCGCGGAGACCCTCACGTCCAGCAAAACGGTCGAATCCACTGATCTTTACGCCGCCAAAAGGAAGTGACTGGCACAGGTAGTTGATGCCGAAGTCGTTGATGTTGTACATCCCGGTGCGAAGGCGCTTGGCAATGGACTGAGCACGTGGGATATCACGGCTAAACACGCTACTGCCAAGACCGTAGGGACAGTTGTTGACCAGCTGGATCGCCTCTTCGTCAGACCTGAACTTCATGACGACCAACACCGGTCCGAATACCTCCTCCTGAGCAATGGGGGTGGTGGAGGTCACGTTAGTGATCACCGTGGGGGGGAAGAAGGAGCTATTGAGAGCCTTGCCGCCACAGAGCAGCGTAGCACCAGAACGCACAGAGTCCTCAATTAGCTGCTGAATCTTGGGGATGGCAGCCTTGCCCATAGTCATCGCACCAAGATCACACAGGCCTTCGGAAGTGGGACCCTGAGTTAGTTTTTCCACACTCTTCATCACTTCATTCACCAGCTTATCGTGGACGCTTTCGTGAACGAGAACGCGCTCCAGACCCACACAGTTCTGTCCACAATTCTGGAAACTGCCGCGCATCACTATAGGGATGACCTGGTCCATGTCCGCGTCCTCGAGAATGATGGCGGGGTCCTTGCCTCCCAGCTCGAGCACAACGGGAGTGAGGGTCTCCGACGCGTTGCGCATAATGATCTTGCCGACCTGCGGAGAGCCAATAAAGGTCAGCTTGTCCACGGTACGAAGCAGTTCCGCCCCGGTTTCGGCAAAGCCTGTAACAAATCGAACAAGGTTAGGAGAGTACCCGAGCTGACGCAGGCCATCGTGCACGATAGACTCGTAGTAGCTCGCGTAGAAGGAGGAGTACTCGGAAACCTTCCCAACGAAAGCATTACCAGCGAAGAGTGCAGAAATCATAGGGCCAATGATGTTGTGGAAAGGGTAGTTCCACGAGACAATAGCGCCAATCACACCAAAGGGGGTGTAGGCAACAGAGGCACGCTTGTGGATGGTCATGAGACCGACGTCACGCACCTCTTCCTGAAGGACCTCCTCGCCCCGCTCCGCTGTCCAACGCAGTTTCTCGAGGGTCGTGAGCATTTCACCGAGAGCGCCATCCATCAGCGTCTTTCCGCACTCCACGCACGCAGTCTCGCAAATTTCCTTTTGGTGGTCCAGCACGTAGTCCAGCAGAGCGAACATCAGCTTTCGGCGGGTGGCGAAAGAGGTGAGGGCCCAGGTCTCCTGAGCGATGCGGGCCTCCTTCACAATGGTCTGAATTTCTTCCGGCGGGATAGCACGCACCGTGCCGATGCGGGTGTTCGTGCCCTTGTCGTAGCATTGGATGTACCCCTCTGGACCAGCGCGGGGATGAAGGGGCTCCGGGTCGGGAGTGGACTTAAATTCCCGCGCAGGAAGAGGAACGTTAATACGTGGAGCACTGTAGCGCTCTGCGGCCTGCAGGAGCAGCTGCAGACAGAAGCGGATGTACCCTAGCTTCCATTCAAGCAGGAGAAGAAGTAGCCAGTAGTAGAGGCACATTATGGTTTAGATGACTGAATTATGATAAGAAGGGATAAATAAAAAACTTTCGAACCACCAAATTCAAGAAGAATTAGAAATTTGAAAAGAAAAGAGTAATAATCAAAAGCAGAGCAAAGCGAAAAAAGGAAACATCTACAAAGTGTCTGCAAAAGTTTTGTTTTTTCTCTCTCTTATCTAAAGGGTCTGAAATATCCTACGCTGCTATCAACAATAACTAACGTTCCTGTTGATACCTGGCTATTTCATCCCACATGCATCGTCGCAGCTGCGATTCAGAAACTTCGGTGTGTAAATCGAACCCGAAGTCTACTTTAGGTGGGCCTTTGCATGGTGACACCTCATCCGCTCCAGGAACAGAAGCGAAAAAACTATGTTTCAAAGCTGCTTGCGCACTAAGTCGTTTTGATGGTTCGAAGGCAAGCATTTTGGTCGCCACATCCAAACCATCTGGAGGTAGTCCTTGAAGCACTTGAGGTAATGGGATAAGTCCCTGAAATCTTTTTGCGGTTTCACGAATATGCGCAATGGACGGCGAAGTACTGGGAAGAATAAAGTCCACCCCCGATACCGGGATCGATGCGAGGACCAGCTGCAACTGATGAATATAATCTCTTCCAGGAAATAGGGGAGCTCGAAGGACACACTCGCCCAGCACACAGCCGACAGACCACACATCCACTGCGTAATCATAAGGGCAGCCAAGCAGCAACTCCGGTGGGCGGTACCACCTGGTGACAACGTAGTCCGTCATTCGCATCGGAAGGTGCAGGTTCTGGAGC
This sequence comes from Vickermania spadyakhi, assembly GCA_030849815.1. Lineage (NCBI taxonomy): Eukaryota > Euglenozoa > Kinetoplastea > Trypanosomatida > Trypanosomatidae > Vickermania > Vickermania spadyakhi. Next base: position 53,842 of record JASAOA010001744.1, read on the forward strand.
CCCGCTCTCGCTAACCCAAAGTCGCAAACGACTGTCGACGAAGGGTCATCTGCGTTCCTCAGAAGAATATTACTAGGCTTGATGTCCCGATGAATAATGCCTAACGTGTGCATATCTGCCACACAGCGGAGTACCTGGGCCATCACAACACGAATAAAATCTGTTTTTAAGCCCGACTTTACATGATTTAGTGTAAATAAATCTAATGCGTACAAGTCTGTCACCAAATATACGTCACGGAAGGTCGCTATTGTTTCTTTCGGGGCCTGTATAGTAAGTAGCTGAAGAGTATTACGGCACTTGCACTCTCGAAGAAGTCGCAGAACAACCATTTCTCTCCAAATTCGCCTTCCGTCTGTCAGCTCCTCAAAGATTCGGCTCACACATTTAATTGCTACACGATCCTTTGTTTCGCCATCCACAGCCGCGCACACAATGCCATATGCGCCACGACCGAGGCAGCTGTCTACCGTGTATCGGTTCTCCACCTCGAACTGCTGTCCTTGAATACTGTAAACCTTTCGTCCATGAACCTGTTTGACCAGCTCAACTTTGTTTTTCGAGCTGCTTTTCATTGTGACTCGTCTACACAACTAAACTCAGTAACTCTCTCCGGTAGAGCAATTATACAATAAAATTCTAAGAATGGCAGAGATAGATGGAAACGAATTCCTAGAATAAATATACGAGTTCCGTGCTTGGTGAAAAAGCAGAGGGGAAAGTGTACAACAAGAAAAGGTAGAAAATACGAATATAATATTTTTGAAGGCGAACAGTACGAATAGTGAAAATCGTCGCTACACTAGAAGCCCGCATAGAATATTACGTGTTTCGTAGCCGTCACAATTTGAATTTGTCGTGCTTTGCACAGTTAAAGGAAATGATACACAACACCGAAGAAAAAAAAAACATGGGCGAAGATATTAAGAAAAGCGTAGAAAGAGCAGGAAGACAGTCGCATCACTAGAAAAGATCTTAAACAGCGTTCCTATTATCACTTTTTTCAACACGAACGTCTTTGAGAAGGATGTTTAGGAAAGGGATACTTTCTACACTAAGTGGAAGAAAGCAAGCAGATCAACAGCAAAGTAACAACCCAGTGTGAGTTGAGAGAAGGAGCTGATAGGAGAAAGGAAAGCTATGCTGAGCGACGGGTAGGGGGGTGCGAAGGGGGTCCTCTAAAGGTTTCCATCCCCACCGACTTCACCGCCGTTTTCAGATTCTGGAGGAAGTAGTCCGACTGCAGACCAATAAGAGCAGCAGAGCCTACTCGAGCCAGCAGAGGGTTTGGAAATATGGTTTTGTCCTCTTTTAAATCTGTCGCAACATCGGAAACGAGGCGCAGAAGTTCCTCTTGTACCCACATATCTTTAGCGACATGATCCGACAGAAAGCGTTTCAAAATTTCCTGTGTCTCCTTGTCACAAGCGCGTTCCTTGACGAGCTTCTTGAGCTCCTCCTTCGTGTCCTCATGATTTAAAATATCTAGACCAATTTTCTTAAGATCATGCAAAACTTCCTTGTCAGTAATCAAATCTTTTATGGTTTCTTTAGATAAGGCTACTGCTGCAAGCTTTAGGATCCCCTCTTCACGTTCTTCAGCTAACAGCGCACCCCGTCGATGAAACAAATATCCGCCAGCACCTGCCAGCCCTACTACGCCTGTGGCAATCGTCGCGTACCGCCACAATCTCTTCTTCAAGAGCATTCCGAGGCACTCCTCTTTTACATAAGGTACTAATTTTTCTCCGTTTTTTTCTCTATTTGTTTGTGTTTCTCTTTGTGTTGTTACATTTAATGAGGAAAAAAAAAAGGAGGAAAGAATGCGTTGAAGAGAGAAAGGGAATATATGCATCACAGCTTCATCTAGCAGGCAACGCTGTGTTCGTTCCATTCCTTAGTAGTGTTGTTCGTTTTTTGTTTGCTCCGCGCCATATATATGTGGTACACGTGCGGCCATAGAAGATTAGCCACGTAATTTGAAAAAAAGACGCAGGATTCTATCCTCAGTAATCATACGTACCAGACCACAAAGAAGATAACTTGTCCTTAAATTTTTGAGCCAAACTGGTCGCAGCAAAATCGATGTACTTTAACGGACTGTTCCCACCACTTATAAGAGCTGAATTCGCATTATCCGTACCATAATAAGTGACCCACACTTGCGTCTTTTCCTGCAGTGTACTTTCGGGTGATGTGTAGCAATACCCGCAATTCTGTACATCGCCGTAACCATAGCACACGGCATCTGAATCAAACATGCACTTCCCCTTCTTACACGTTGGTTCAAAACCGGTATAGGAAGGTTGCTTCGTATCCGAAGGGATGTCTACAGTGATTGTTGTGTTGCAGTAGCTGACGCCTTTTGGTGGAGTCACCTTGGAGTAGCACTTCCCGGCATCGTAGTATGGATTGACAATTTTCTGCTCCCCAGTTGGGGAAGAACCGACGTAATTAAATAGACCTTTTCGCAAGCCAATGTTCAGCATCAGCGTACTCGCAGCCCACACCGTGGAGCCGCCACCGCAGGTCGTGAGGGTCCCGTTTGCCGCCACAATCACTGCTGCAGTGGATACGCCTCGTTGTGGGAGCAGCGTACTGTTAGTGTTTCCGAAGCCGTACACAGAGAGATAGTTTTCATAAATTCCTTTTGAGAAGTGATACTTGGTAACCTTCTTAGATGTATCCTTGTCATCCTTCTCCGTCGTCGTATAACCAGTGGAGAAGAAGGTACTTTTGTTCACTGCAAATGTAGCCAGTTGATCCACTTTCGGGCAGAAGCCGTACGTGACAAAGCGATTCCCATTCCACTCCCGTTCCGGTGCGATGTCGAGCACAAAACGTAGGTTTATCGAACCACCTCTGGAGCAGCTCTTAGAAGCCCAAGGGAAACACGCACTCTGAAGCCCACACTGCGCTGAAGCGACTCCGCAGAAGAACAGGCAGACGAAAAGCGCAGCAAACCATTGCGTTTGTTGCCTTGACATTCTCTTCAAAAATAGAACTCCTAAAGCTAAAGAATAAATAGCGGAATTAGTACTTACACGGGCACTCTCACAAAACGTTGAAGAGGTTACGAAAAAAAGGGCAGATTAGAGAAAAGATGGGGGGAAGAAGAAGGCAATAGCAGCAAAAAACGAGAAGTAAAGCAAAACTACATAATAAGTAGATTCGATGTGCAGGCACATCGCTAATGTATATAACAAACCTCTCAAAAAAATATACCCCTCTCTTCCTTCTTGTAATGAAACAGAAAAGGTCTTCTTCCTACTAGCAGGAAAGGGGATATTGAAAGCATATGTCTGATTCCCAAGAAGTGCACGCAATGGTAGCACTTTCTTCTCCTATCATGGTTCACTCTTTAAGAACAAAATATAAAAAACTCTTCAGTTATCGATCAAAATCAGCAAAACACATTAACGGCATTCCGAATTAAAGATTCTTCCGAAAGATGTCCTACGAATAGGCTTCTGTTAGGCTTGGAATTTGATACTCACATGGCAGCATAATGAAGCGGACTGAACACGGACTCCGGTAGTGCAAAGCTTCATTGGAAAGGCACGAAATCCGTGGCGCATGCATCGCAACGGCAGAGAAGCCTCGCACACTTCATCATTCGAAGAAGTGCTATCCTCATCCATAACACGTAAGGAAAGAATATCGAGTTCAAAGCAACCTCCGGTAAACGTAAAAGATTCATCCCAGTGGGGTTTCAGGCCATTATTCATGACAGTAGTCGTACGAGCTTCCCACGTGTGGCCTCCATTAATCAGCACCATAACGTATGGGTCCACGATGTCGCCTTTCTTCTTGAAATTTGGCTTAGGGATCTGAGAGCCGCAAATGATTCTAATATCCAGCGTATAGGAAGTGGGATTTGCGTTTCCAGGCTCTCGAAGAAATAGAGGTTTCAGCACATAACCACACCGGCTGTTCTGCGTAAACATCCCGTCGTTCATCCGCATTCCCTCATCCCACGTCTGATAGTTGAGTGCTACCAACTGCGCGCCAAGCGCCCAGGAGACGGAGGGATTGTAATTGGAAGACGAGATTCGGCTTCCTTTGGGATAGATTCGACTGATCATTCTCGTGTTCTGCAAAATGAAATTTTTTTTGTCCTCTCTCTCAAAGCTATCCACCTTGTTCTCACTGTAGCTCTGCACATTATACACCTTCGCCGACTTCCCGCAGTCACGTGTGTGGTGCGCGCACATTCCGATGCAAGGCGACAGATTATTCGAGGAATATGCGGTACGTAAAATCTCTCCCATGCCATCTCTGAAGGACTCTTCATCATCATCATCTTTGCATAAATCTGCGGCACTTATTTTTCCCTTGACAATAATTCTATGTTTGAGATCTTCCGGAGTGTACGTCTTCTCATCCAGCTCGCTAGCTTTCAGAAGAAGGGGGCCAAAAATACTCTTTAAATAACTAGCTAATTTATTCGTTTGTTTCTCCGATGTGTGCACTTCCAAGGAAAGAATAACAGGATACGGTGATACTTCAAATGCATATCTGTGAATGCTTTTCAAAGCGTCAACGAACATAATTTTGGAGGTTCGAGTGTGACCATGATAAATGACAGGCTCTTTGTTCGGCCCATCCCAGCAATCGAGCTCCACACAGCGGCAGCCCGAACGCAACGCCATCTTGTACATGTCCACATTGCTACCAGAGCTTATCTGATTACCGGACAAGTAGGTGTTGTGGGAACTGTTGATGAAGTAGTCCTTGAGGCTGAAGGACATGCTGTCCACCACACCAGCTCTATGCTTTGACTTCAACGGGCCGTTCACGTTCGAGTCGAGCAGATAGTTCACAAATGTTTGAAATTCAATGTATCCGTCCCTGCTTGAATCTAAAGAGCTGAAAATCAACTCACCATACGCAGGGCTTTCCTTCTGACTGTGGCAAAACTTACGGAAGTCTTCCAAAGACATGCCCTTGGCCGGATTCGTGGTAAACTCATTAAAAATAGGCCGTAATTCCGGACGGTTTGTCAGAATACGAAAAAGTTCTGTAAATTCAGTGATATCCAGGTTGCCATCTCCGCTGGTGTCATATTTCTTGAAGACCGATTTTAATGTGCTTTTGTCCATGTTCACATTGAGGGAGACCATCAGTTTCTGGGCCTCTTTCAATGACAATGTGCCGTTGTGATCGGCATCCGCACGGTGGAATAAAGCCTGAATACGCCCTTCTAATGTATCCTCCACAATTTTGGCATTGTACGTTCTGCTGCGCTCGTATCCAATAAAGGACAACCATCGATCCGCCTCAGCTCTCGAATCGTACACTAGTCGCCACTGAGTTCCGGATCGAGTACGGAAGTTGATAATGCAATCTTGTTTGGCGTTAAGCTTCGTTTTTCTGTATGTCTTTGTATTCGCATCCTCAATGGAAACATCGCATAAATCTGTGAAGAGTAAATATTGCCTCTTGTTTTTGCTGCATGGGCTGTACTCTAAACCTGAGCCATCAGTGATTAGCACCACCTTTTTTTGAGCTACATCCATCTTGCTGTTGATACGGCGTAGCATCACACCCTCCGTACTGAGAAGACGTCGAAGTTCGCAGGCATCAGCAATGCTATCCTGATCAGTAGGGGTAGAGGGCAGCTGATCGCTGAAGATGAACCCCGCTGCACCACAGCACCATGACATTACTTCTCGAGAGAGGCTTGATATTCAATAGCACTAAATTATTTAATATATGTTTTTTTTATTATTATTAGCAAAGGAAATAAAAATACAATGAGAAAAAATCGTCCCTCTAATCGTTTTAGATTATTGTCCTAAGTTCTCAAGCAGTACCAGGTTAACGCTGTAACGCTACCAACGGCAGTCTGAAGCCTTGTATTTACAAATTTCAAAAACGTTGTGGATTCTAACATACTAGTTGTTCCTAATACTATACTACTTTGCTACAACCTATAGAGAATAATAAAGACCACTGCAACTTAATGGCCATGCCCCGGGTGATCCTTGTAAGCGGGATGCACCTCGTAGTGGTTCGTGTTCGGTTGTTTCCACCGGTAACGCTCTGGATCAAATACGCTTCGGTACACGTACGGGTCTGGTTCCTTGTCGTCCTGAAACGCGCGATGCCGCAGAACACCGCCGATGTCACGTTTTGGTGTCATCAGATCTTTTTCCGACTCCGGGGTAGTCGAAATCTTCTGTTCCTCTTCGAACCAGTCATCGTCCTGATCCTCGTGGGTGGACATGTTGATGAACTTCAGGCGGCACCATTTGCAGCACACCACCTTCCCTTTCGGGCACTTGATAAAGATGCGAGGATGCTGAAGAATGTAGTGGCCATGCCCCATGCACCAAATCTTCTCCCGATAGACAGGCACAGGAGGGATTTCACACACAATACCACCACGATTCTGATAATTCAACGTCGGTGTTTTCCGTCCTTTTCCAAACAGTCCAGGATGAAGACTTGCCAGTTCATCCATATGTGTGCCATAGTTGTACTTCGGGTCCCTAGGATGAGTAAAACGAAGCTGCTTTTGATTCGTCACACGGCTAGCATACTCCAGCGGCATATACACTGGAGGACTGTAGTAGCCACGGCTATCCGAATAAGTCAAAAGCCGACCACACTTTTTCAACATCACTACTCGTCAACCAACAATTACACTGAAAACCAACAACTTCAAACAAAAAATACCTACACAACTTCAAAAAAACAGAATCATAAACTTCGAACAGAAAACTAACAAAACCAAATTTAACCGATACGAAAAAGAGATGAGGTCACGAAGAACACAAAGAACAGCGTAACAGCGTCGGTGGCGCATAGCCAGCGAAGCCGCGCTGCAGCCAAGGCACAGCAACGCATCGCAGCAGCATCGCAGGGCACGTGCTCGCGGCACTCGCAAAAGTTTCAAAATTATACTCGATATACG
>JASAOA010001745.1:4353-61033 GCA_030849815.1 Vickermania spadyakhi
CCCCCCTCCAGGAGAAGGTGGTATATTGCAGCTAGCGAGAAGCTGGAGATGCAACCCCCTCAGACGGAGTCTCATCCCCAGCCGCAGCCCAAACAGAAGAAGTCACGGAACCCCGTGAAGCGTGCGGGAAGGTGGATCCGCAAACAGATCAATGAGTTTCCCTGATTCAAAGTGGAAGCTTGTGGGAAGGATCGCGACCGCTCTCCACCCCAGTGACTTAGTTTATCACTTTTATCACTTTACTTTGATTTTAATATATATATGCAATCAAGTCTGAGATTCCCTTACTTTATTAACACGTATATGCATTCGCGTCTGAGATTACTGTACTTTTTTAGCACATATATGGAATCAAGTCTGAGATTACTGTATTTTATTTACCNACAGATCAATGAGTTCCACTGATTTAAAGTGGAAGCTTGTGGGAAGGAGCGAGACCCAGCCTCCACCCCAGCGACTTAGTTTATCACTTTACTCAGATTTTCAGCTCAGACTTCATATTTTTATCAAATCCGGACAAGTATTCCTGACTACGCTGCATTGTTTCGACTGGTTTTACCATTACGTACGTTGACCATTGCACTTCCACTACACACGGTAGGACAGTTGATTGCCTCCTTATTGAGGTATTACAAGCTCGCGCTGGCGCCAGGTCTGTGCGCATTGGCAATATCTGGTTAGTGCGCTCTTAGTTATGCGCTCTAATAGATTCTCTAATTTACTAGTTATATGCTCTTAGTTTGGAGGATGCGGGAGTGGGAGAGGGCCCAGTCAGCTGCCATGGCTGCCGCAACTCCGACTCATCTGGGTGCTACCTCAGTGAAGATTGAGAAGCTGGAGATGCACCCCCTCAGACGGAGTCTCATCCCCAGCCGCATCCCCAGCCGCAGCCCAAACAGAAGAAGTCACGGAACCCCGTGAAGCGTGCGGGAAGGTGAGTCCGCAAACAGATCAATGAGTTCCACTGATTCAAAGTGGAAGCTTGTAGAAAGGAGCGAGACCCAGCCTCCACCCCAGAGGAGCGTTCTCTAGGGAGAGGAGCGTTTGGGGAAGTTTGTCGCGCCCGTCCTCTACACGGAGCACAAGAGGTGTTGTCTCACGGGAGACCAATCCAGTATCCGCCGTATTTTGCTGTGAAGTTCATACACGTCAGGCTGTGCAACGGCATCACTCTGAAGGAAATCGAACGGGAAATGGACGCGGTGGATCGCTTCTCGCATCCTCACATCGTCCAGTCGATTGACAACTGGTTGGAGACGGGTGAGAACACGTACAAGGGGTGTTTTTGCCTTGCCATGAAACTCTACGAAGGCGGAGACCTCCATCAGTACATCACCCAGTTGCGTCATCGCTGCTCGTTTCCGTCTCCCGACTGTGTCGCCCGGGTCATGACTCATGTGCTTTCCGCATTGAATCACAGCCACTCCAAGGGTGTGATTCATCGTGATATTAAGCCGGGTAACGTGTTCCTAGAGAAGGAGGACAACCCGCGGGACGGTGATGTGCCTGCAGCAGTGGTGGGGGACTTTGGTCTTTCTCGCCCACTGGACTATGCCAAGCAACTCGTGAAGACTCGGGTAGGCACCCCAGGATACCTCTCCCCTGAAATCGTCAATGGGGTTCCGTACAATTTTAAAACGGACTTGTTTTCTGCGGGTGTGCTTATGTACGAGCTTATGGCGCTGGAACATCCTTTTTGGAAGCCCCACTACAGTGACAGCAACACCTACTGGGCCACGGTAAGCGTGGACCCCATTCCTCACCTCATGCGGGTGGCGAAGAATCGCTACAGCACTTCCCTGTGCCATCTCGTCTCTGCTCTGATTTCGAAGTCTCCCGACGATCGCCCGACGCCTTCGAAGCACTCACCCAATTTTCGGGCCGCATTGCACAGAAGCCGGTGAAAGGGTCAGAAGCCTTGTGGGAAGGAGCGAGACCCAGCCTCCACCCCAGCGACTTAGTTTATCACTTTACTCAGATTTTCAGCTCAGACTTCATTTTTTTATCAAATCCGGACAAGTATTCCTGAATACGCTGCATTGTTTCGACTGGTTTTACCATTACGGACGTTGACCATTGCACTTCCACTACACATGGTAGGACAGTTGATTGCCTCCTTATTGAGGTATTACAAGCTCGCGCTGGGGCCAGGTCTGTGCGCATTGGCAATATCTATTGTACTCCAGGGGAGTACTCTTAACATGGATGCGCTCCCGGATGAACTAACAGTACCGCTAGATTTCTGTCATGCGTCATTCCTAGTTTGCTCCCGTTTCGCAAATTCTATACTCCTCAGTCGTCTCCTATGTTGACGGGAGAAGGAGGGTCGCCATGGTGTCCACGACCCTCCTAGTGATCAGTACCCGGTGATTCTGTATGTTCTAAGCTCCACGGCGACGTGGTGCAGACGAGCTCAACGCATTCGATGATCCCTCACCACTCCGCCGATGCTGGACTACTTTTGCTCACGCATTCGCCATGCACGTACTACTCGTCATCTTCAATGGTGTATGCATCACCACCTCCGGCTGACCCGACGCCGTCTTGTTGTTCAGTGGGCGCACCCAAGATTTCGGCGGACACTTGCTCTTGCTGGTGCGCCGCGCACGATGGACAAATGAAAAGATACTATTAGGAATAATAAATAACAAAAAAAAAAGTGGGAAAAAAATAACCTAAAAAGAGGGGTGATGTAAAGAGAAGCCTTTGCATATTCCGATGAAAGGGAAGCAATGAGTTCTCCACAGGAAAACTACACATCAAAGAAGACTCGTTGAGGTTCTTCGAGCACAGATTCACTTGTCTTTAAGTGTTCTTTTGCGTGGGTTTCTTGATGTTGTTGTTTTTACTTGCGGTGGGATCACTCGGTATACGACAAGAATGATAATGTTGGCCTTGTTTCTTTTCTTTTCTTTCTTTTTTTTCAGCGGTGAGGGGTAAGGAAGCGCTTCCAGTGGTCTATTCAGATAAAGGAGTTTGTGTCCATTGGTGTGTGTGTGCGTTGGTATTATTTCGGAATATCTATCCATGTTCAAATTTTTTTTCCCGTTCCGTGGCGGGTGGTTCTCTTTATTTCGATGATGATGCAATTGTCACAGCAAGCAGGGAGTGCAGTGGCTTGTTCTGTTCAACCACAGATGAACTGTGCATTACTACTATTATTCTTCTTCAGTCATTCCAAGCGGAAAAGAACAAGAAAAAGAGGTCTTAGAGATGGAGTTCTCTAGTGCAGGTTCTGTGTCGAACACCGCCGCCACCCCTCCCACACACACAAATAAATATATATCTCTTCTCCTTCCGTTTGGGTGTGAGCACGAAGATGTGTTCTGCTATCATTTTGATTATATTTGTGTTAATTACATTAAATGATCTCTAGATAACTTTTTCTGTGGTTTTGTACATCGCTCTTTATTTTTCATCTGCCTCACATCCATATACACCATACGTGGCTCATCCACTGGAAGTGATGGAGACCAGAAAATGAAGGGGCGGCGGAGTTCATTGCGGAAGAGAAGCCACCAAAATGAAAATAAAACAAGAAGAGCAATGGTTTGGAGGAAAAATAAACTGAAAAATAAAAAGTAAAGTACAATATACATTAGATGAAAACACAGCCTCCTCCCCTTCACCTAGACGAAAAAAAAAAAAGAAACACGTGTGAATGACTGATAATTTCATGGGATATTTTTTTTAACGATTTCGTTTTCTTCTTTTTTGTTTTTTTTTTTGTTTTTCATCCTGCTCTATTATTATTTTTTTCGTTAACATCAAGTGAGCGAACCAGCCAAAAGAATAATTAAATACCTATTTTTTTATGATCATTGCACGCCTCCTAAAAAACGACGATTAAACCGTTGCGCATTTATTTATTTCATGGTTTCAGAAGTTCATTGCATTGACATCGTTCTCCTCCCCAGCACGTATGGTACAGTGACGACCTTCCACAATCCAGTGTTAGAAAGCGAGTAAAACAAAGCCATCATAACAACAATAATAGTTATATAAATAAAAATAATATTATTTACAATCATGAAATGTCCTATGGAGGGCCTCACCTAATAAATAAAACAAAGCAAAACACACACACACACACTCTTTCTCTCTATCGGTCTCTCCAGCGTCACCCTTCCCACCGACACAATCATAACTGTGTGGATGCATCAGCTGCATGTATATAATGAATCGATCGATAGGCGTGACGACATAAATCATAATAAAACAGGAGTAAGTAGAGAGTCGCCCATATGTGGAGCCGAAAGTAGCCAAAGAGTGAAGACGGAGAACGCGTGTATATCAGAGCGATAAAAAAAAGGGTCTTTCTATTCGATTCTTCCTAATCTTGTGGGGGGGCTGTGCAGACCGCAGGACTCCCTCATTGTGTTTCTTCTTCCTTGTACGTTAAGGATCTTGCTGGAGCCCGCGCGGGTAGATCATCACGCAATTTGCACTGATATTCGATGTGGTACACCCCCCGCGGCGGCAAACGCTAACGGGGCTGCTGCGCTCCCTCCAGCGCTAGCTTGCGCATGTACTCCTCCTTGATGGCGTTCGACGGGACCTCCACGCGCTCCGCCAAGTACTCCTTCAAGTTGAACGGCGAGTCCCACTGCCGAAAGAAGGGGTGCTCGAGCAGTGCCTTTGCCGTCGGGCGTAGCGCCGGCTGTGGAAGTGTGGCACGCTGGACAAAATCCATAAACGCCTCCGACAGTGGAACGTTTCGCGCGGCACTGAAGCGGTGCAGGTCGAGGGATTTGCTTGTCCGACTGCCTCGTTCAAAGGCATCGGTGCAGCCCGAGAGATTGTACGGGTACTCACCCACCGCAAATTCCGCCAGCGTCACGCCGACGGCCCAGATGTCGCTGGCCTTGCCGTGGGGCTCGCCACGTTGCCGTTCCGGACTCATGTAGCGATCCGTACCCGAGCAATGCGCTTCGTCCGAGTCTGACGTGCCCCCCGCAGAGTCCTCAGTCGGAACCCCTGCTCTCGCACCACTCAGATGGTGGTAGTGAGGCGAGACGAGTGGAGAGGGGCCTGCGGACGCCGGGTTCACCATCAAGAAGGGTGGGGCTTGGCGCTTCCCTGTGGTCGGATTCGTCGTAAACCCACCACTGTTACTGTTACTGTTGCTGTTGTTGTTGTTAGGGTGGCTCAGGCTCATCGGATGTGGCGGCGGCGTCCCTACCCGCGGCTGAGAAGAACCCGTGTTCCCCCACACGGACTTCTGTGCGGGCTGGCTAGACGGAAATTCGGTGCGGCTCCCGGTCCCCTGCGGACGCGGCGCCAGCTCTCGCTCCTGCTTTCCACACCGCTGGGAGAGCCCAAAGTCACTCAACTTCACCACTCCGTGCTCGTTCACCAGCACGTTTCCGGGCTTAATGTCTCGGTGGATGAACGCACGATCGTGCATGTCCCGCACCCCCCGCAGCAGCTGCTCGCCGACGACCGCCACCAGTCGCTCATTCACCCCCTTCGTCTCTGCAACGATGGTACTCGGTGGCCGCAGCACCGTGCTGGAGCCGGTGGGAGAGGCGTTCTGTGCGGGCCCCTGCGTCTTGGACAGCAACGGTCTTTCGTCCGTATCTTCATTCACTTCACAGCTGCTGTCGCTTGGGTTCGCTTGGAGCCCCCACGAACCCCCGAGGCCAGATACCGTGTCACTCCACGCCAGCATGTCTAAAGCCTCCGGCAAGGTATCGCGGAGCGCCTCCCGCGACGAAGAGGAAGTCTCGACCGGGAGGGGGCTCTGGTGCATGCCCCCATAGCGGAGAGCAGTTGTACTGGACTGTGGAGACGTTGGCTGATGGCCACATTTGTTCTTCCTAGAAGTCGCGTTGTTCGTCGTTGTCGTCGTGAGGGGGTGGCCCGTAGTGGGGCGCTGCGGCTGATGTCGCGGAAAAGAGCCACCAGATCGCCCGTCCGATGTGTTACTGCGTGGGCCATTGAGGGGGGGAAGACCGCAGCCGTCCGCGACTGGTTGGGGCTCGTCCATGCAGAGAGGGCTGCGGTGCGTGGCACGCGTCTGCTCCGTGCTAAAGGGATGACTAGCTACAGAAGCATGAGGTCGTGTCAAGGCAGTTTCAGGTGGGTGCGGCTGCTCTTCGGCCGAAGGGCTATTGGTTCCGGCCTGCGGTTCTGGTTCGAGTCCTTTTCGTACCCCCTGCTGCCCGGCCTCGTGGGCCTGCAAACTTGCTGCCAGGTGATCCAGCGAGCCGTAGTGCATAAACTCCATCACAATATCCAATGACATGGGGTCCTCAATAAAGAACGCGTTGTACACTTTCACCATGAACGGGCTTCGATACGCCAGGTGGAGCACTTGGAGTTCCCGAACACATATCATCTCGAGCTGCCGAGCGCGCTCGCCGAGTGGCGCTGCAGCGGGAGAGGCGCTCCACCCGAACAGGTTATCCGCCCAGCCACCCCCCCCCACATCGCTCTCCGGTGAGCCGGGGCGGCTGGTGGTCGGCTTATGCATCAAATGAAGGCATAACGGTGAGAGATCAATATGCTTCACCGCTAACCGGCGCCCGGTCGGCTTATGAATGCTGACGAACACGCTGGCGGAGGCACCGGTGCCGACAGGGATGGCGAGCTCCAAATCATTGTATCGCACCGCGTTGCGGGGGAGGGTCTTGACGGCACAAATCTCGTGACTGAGCGCTTTCTTGGGGATATCGACATACGGCAGCAGCAGACTCCCCGCTGTCGAGGAGGCCGCCATGTCATCGAGAAAGCTGTTGCGCTGTGATAAGGTGCCGCCGAGTCCGAAGGAGACAAAATGCGGCGATCCAGGACATGCCTCTGGCACCATCACCGGGGAGACCAGACGCGTCGGCGTGAGGGGCAAACAACATGGCGAAGTGGTCGGTGACACCATGCTCGGCGGACAGCCGGCCATCGGATGGATGATGCCTACGACACTGTTCCGTGGTAAGGGTGCGCTCCCGGGCATCAGATTGTTCGTGCTCGTGTTCGGATCGCCGCCATTTAGCCCCTCATTGTCGTGGTGGTGGTCGGGCATGGAAGACGTCACTTTGGTCGAGAACTTGGGCGAAAAGTGTTGCCGAACATTCAGCATCGAGCGAAGGGTGTAGCGTTGATTCCCACTGCCATCATTCATAGTGGCATGGCTCTCCGTCATGTTCGACGACGACCCAGGGGGGAGGCTACGCTGCCCCAGCCCCCCTCCACCACCGCTGCCCCCTGTTTCGTCCTCTCGCAGAGCTCGAAGCAAGTGCTCGGAGGAGCGATGATTTCCCGTCGGAAATTTCTGTGGGCAGTCCAACGAATACGTGATGGGGCTGTACGGGGTGTCCATACTGGTGCTCTGCAGGGTGAAGGAGGAGCTGGTTCGCAGTCCGCCATGGCCACTAAAGCCCCCCAAGTTCATCACAGGGGTTTGCAGATGGCCATTGCTGTGGTTCTCCCGCTGGGATGAGATGGGTGGCATGCCGACGGAGGTGGAACTCCCAACGGTCCTGTTGTGCAGTAACTCCCCACCATTGGGCGGTTCTCTTTGAGACGAGGTGGTGGGGTGCAGCCCACCTCGAAGGTGGGCGCCACGCGACACACCACCAGCCAGCAGAGCGCCATCCGAGCCGTACGGCTCCGTCCTGGGAGGACTCAATGTCGCCTGTGGCTTCAAGAGAGGCGAGCCGAGAGTGGCTCGTGGGGAACCCGCCGCGGCAGTGGTGCTCACGTGACCCATTATTCCTCCTCCTCCACTATTTAGCTGAGAGGCAAACATCCACTGGGACTGTGGGCTCCCCTTAATAGAGCGAGGGTTTAACAGCAGGAAGTTCTCCACCGTGAGGCAACCCTCTCGTGAGACTTGAAACGGGCCAGCGAGAAGGGTCTTTCGATCCTCCGAGAGCTGCACTCGCATTTCACGAATCTTCTTACTGCTCAGCGTACCGCCGTCGGCCATCAGCGGTGTGACGGGGCCATTGCTGAGCTGCTTGGAGTTCGGCACGCCACTCGTCGGGGAGATATACGTCATTAACTGCTGCCACCCGGCCTCTAGTCCATGCACACTAGTATTGCCAGAGCAATGGATGTTGGGCGCACACACGCTGTGGAAATTCTCACCCGGCATTGTAAGGACGGCACTGCCGCTCTCCATACTAGGGTCCAACATGTAGGGCGCGGATTCATTAGCAGGCCGACGCGGGGACGGGTGGCGCAACAGGTGGCTGTCCTGCGGTGCGGTCGTCTGGAGTGCCGTGCTCGCTGCGCCAGAGTTACCTCCTTCCAGAAGAGACAAGCGGCCCGCTTCAAGAGGAAGTGGATACGGCATCGACATCGAGGTGGCGCCAACGAGATCCGTCGCCGTGGTCAACGGCATCGCACCCTGAGCGGGACTTTGCGCACAGTGCGGCGGCATCACGGAGGCGGAAGTGCTGTGGCCTCTGTTGCTCCACACGAGGGGTGTCGACACCATTGTCCTCTGCGCCAAGGTGCTGCCGACCTCCTCGGCGGAGACCACACCAACGCCGGAGGACTGGGGCGCTAAGCCCACTGTCCATTCACCAGAGGCTTGAATGGGATTCGGTGCGCTCTCGGGGGTCAGGGCACTGCCGAGCGGTGGTGAAGTGAGAAAAGAAACGGCGAAGAGAGACGGCGGTCGTTTCTTTTGCCGGTGTGCGGCGATGGCTGAACTCCTCCCCTCCTCCATCTCGGGGCGGGTGGACGTCGCGGCCACAGGGGTGTCGGTGGCGCTCTCGGGTGGGAGGACGTTCGAACCGCTGGAGGCGATGCCACTCATCCTCCCTGCGGTACAGCAGGTGGGCGACGCACCCGTGTTCGGGCTCCCACCCGCCACACCGCACGACGCCACCACCCCGGATCCGATGTCTTTGCGGGTCGTCTCGATGGTGCTGCGGACGAGCGCGTCGTTCGCGCATGGCGGTTCCGAAGACGGATCTGCCGCGTGGCTGCCCGAGAATGAAAACACTGGGGCGGCTGTCGGCGAGGACTCGTTAGACTTCCGGGACCCGTGACGATAGGGCCCACTCGAAAAGCCGCGCGCCTCACTTCCAGATCGTTGCGACGAGTTCTTTGGTGAGTGTCTCGAGCGGGTTTGTTTCGAGGAAGTATCTGTAGTGTGGTGCGTGGCGGAGGAGGTGTCCTCGGGTGAGGTGCTTCTTCCACCCATCATGAGCTCCGAGTGGGTCGATTTGCTCGACGCCATGGTGTTGGTCGAGTCACGACGAATCGTATTCGCGCTGCTGCTGCGCTCTTTACCGCAGGCGGGGCTTCGGGTTCGCCCCCTCGTCCGGTTCCTCGTCCCACTCGCTTTCTGGGCGTTTCTCCTGGAGGAGCTGCTCTGCCGCGACTCGATCCGCTTCGCAGTCTTCGTCTGCACCAAAGAGGGAATCGGCGTCACGACTGCGCCGCTGTTCGCCGTCATGGGCTTCAGCAAACTCTCCGACTTGCTCGCCGTTGTTGTCATCGTGAGCGGCAATTCGCCCGTGGAGAAGCTGCTCAAGTACCGACTCGTGAAATCACTCCCACACATCGCGGCGCCACTGTCGGTTGCCACGTTCTTCACCGAGGAAGCCACTCCTGCGGTGTCCCACTCCGGTGGCGGGCCCATCATTGACGCCGTGGGGGTGAGGGTGCTCTTCGACGGTGAAGCAGAAAGCGCGCTGGGTAGCGAGAGAGCGGGCGGGGGTGCCAGCCCACTGTTCCCTATGGGGGAACGAGCCGAGACACCCCACTTCGTCTTCCTCCCAGTGGGTTCTGCCGACGAGCCGCTCGTCTGGCCCACGAGCGCGGGACAGCTCGTCTCCCCACGCCCTGGCGATGGAGGCGTGGCGAGCGAGCCGTTGTCGCCGCACAGGTTCCCCGTGGCGTCATCTTCACGGGGCAGGTGGTTGTCCCCCCGTGGGGGTGCCGAGTGCGGTTGTCGCAGCGGTGGTGTGGTGGTAAAGGGCTGTGGTCGCATCGACAGCGGCGGATCCATACCCCGAAGCCACCGCGATTCTACTTTGTTCTCCGCCTCTTCGCCACTCGGAAGAGGAGCGGCATCGGTCCCACGCGGTTGCTCGCCACTCTCCTGAACGAGAGCCTGGAGTCCTCTCCCTCCTCGATGATTGGGCAGCGACGTTGTAGATTCTGAATGGCTCTTCGGTGACGTGTTCGCCTCCTGAATGGTCGGACTGCTGCCTTGCCAGTGGGATATGGAGCTGGCCGAGAGGCGGCAATACGAAACAGCACTGTTTTCCATATTAGGCGCGAAGGGAACAAAGACGCCTTGCGGCATGGCCGTGGGTTCGGCGGCAGACGCTCCAGCCTCCGACGCCTTCCTCTCAGTGGTGTCTATCACTTCATTGCGGTGTGGTTCATTCGCTACACCACTACTCAGCATCTCTGTTTTCGCGTGCAGGTTCTCGTTCTTGCGGTCATTACTACTTCTGCTCGCTGACGGAGGGGCAGAGGGCGACCGGGCAGCAGTGGGTTGACTACCTGTCCCGGAGGACCGCACCAGAGGCAAAGACGGCACTCGAGAACCCTCCTTCGCGTCCGTTGTGGTGACGGTGTGGCTCGGGCTCGGGGGTGGCTTCGCCGGCGTGGACGGACTCCCCTCACCACTGGAAGAAGAGAGGTAACGCTGAATCGCGGTCAGTGGACTGCTGGGGCCCTTACCCACTACTCCCTCATTGCTGGTGCTATTCGCCTGGGCCGTCATCAGCTTTAAACCTGAGCTACTATTACTATTGTTATTATTGGTGTTATAATTAGTGTTGTGGGTGGTGGTGAATGACTTCTGTTCATTCTGTGGCAGCTCTCTCTCCGCCTCGACGAGCTTCACCCAGGAGTTCACCGGCGCGAGGGATGACGCGCTGGCAAACGCGTGGGTCGAGGTGTGACGTCGTGCGGTCCAATTCGAGGAGCTGACGCTGGCCGCATGGGAAGGGATGTCCCACCGCTCCTCGAAGCCGGTCTCTGTCGCGCTGCGTTTCATCGGCCCGCTCCCCGCTGCGGCAGTCCTCCGCTTCGAGAAAAGCATCCCGCTCGCTTCTTCTGCCTCGCCTTGCAACAGCGAACAGAAGGGTCTACTAGTGAAGCTGCCGTCTCGTGTGGCCTGCGAATATTGAGAGCTGGACGGCAGGTTGGTGTTGCTGGTGAGCTCGCCACTGGACGCGCTACCTCGATGTCCCCCGCGTGCAGGTGAGTTGTTGTTGTTCATGTTCACGCCTAGCAAGGGAACCGGAAACGTTGTGGCAGAGGACTGCGCCGTCCCCAAGGCAGAACTCCCTGCGGCATGGGAACTAATCGTCGGATTACTAACGCTGTCGAGGGACCCCGTCCCGTGGTGGGAGAGCGACGTCGCTGGATGACGACCTCCTCCATCCACAGACGCCCCGAGGCCTACGCTGAGCCAGGAGCCACGAAATCGTCCACCACCACCAGCAGAGTTCTGCACACCGGCCGTGCCGAGAGAGCTGCTGGTGGGGTTCGGAGGGCTACCCGACGGATGTTTTAGAGAAACAGTCGGAGGTACACTGCTGCTGAGCACGTTGTTCTGCCAAAGCGCTGCGCTTCCACTGGAAGCCGAGGTCGTCCCTTCCACCCCCGCCACAGGGGCAGGCGAGCCGAGAAACGGCACCGGGAGCGAGGAAAGGTTCGCGGAGGCCTGGCGGAGGAGCCTCCCCGACCGCGGCGAGGGCGACGCGTTCGGCGACGCGTTCGGTTGAGAGACGTTCAAGGAGCGCGTCGCTGCTGCATGGTGGTCGCGCTGCCCCCGAGGGTTTTGACTCATCGGCGCGCTCCCAGGGACGCTCTCACTGGCGCCACCACCCACGGCCGCCCCTGGAGCGCTGAAGGAGCTACTCGGGCTGAGGCTTGGAATACTGGTGGAACCGCTGGAGCGGAGCAGCACCGTGGCTGCCACACCGAGCGGACTCGCATCCAGGGCGGTGGTGGTGGGCGCCAGGCTTTCTATTCGGTGGCTCCCCCCCACACCACTGCTACCCGTCAGACGCGTCGGCGTGTCGCTCCGAGCCGATGGCTGCTGTGGGGCCGGAAGACTCCCGCACGCACCCCCTATCCCTCCTCCAGTGGGCAAAGTACCACTACTGCCCGCCAACGCTGCGCTGCGAACGCCACTACTGCCTACATTATAGTTGATGGATGGTCGTTGGCTCCCCAAAGTGGCATTGCTGTTCATGGACGTCAGCGTATTTAGACTCGCATCGTGGTTCAGCGGTGGTGCCGCAATAGTCATCATCATTGCCTCCGTCAGCGCGGCACTGTTGGTGGTCGTCGCGTTGCCGCTGCTGTTGGTGGCGGGACGATGCAAGCGACTGCTCACCCCGGTCGGCAACGCGACGAACGAAGACCCTTTCATCATCGTCGACTGGGACCCCGCTAACGACGAGCTCACCGAAAGCAAACTGGTGTTGCTGCGATTCCCACTAGTCATGTTCGTTGTCCCTGGCCGGCTGGAGGTCGCGCTGTTGTTCGAAAAAAGTCCCACCCCTGGTAAAAGGCCACCACCGCTCAGCGAGTCCTTCTGCTGCGCCATTGCCTTCTTGCGCAGCATCGGATGTCGCATCATGAACTGTGTGCTCTCCTCTAGTTTGCCGGGCACGAGGGACCCCAAACTCGCACTCCCAGCAGCAGCAGCAGCAGCAGCAGTCGTCCCCCCGCTCGGTGGCTCCTCCACAGGCGTGCCGGCATTGGCGCTATTAATCCACGGATTCGTCGTGGTGCTCGCACTGGCACTGGTTAAGGCGCTCACGTTGCAGGTGCTCGTCCCATGAAGCCCACTCGCGGTGCTCGTAGAAGTCTGTGGAGGGTGCCCCAACGTCGGAGCGATTGAAGTGTCAGTGCTACCGCCCCCCAGCGGAGCGCTGGATGCCACCGCAGCGGCGGCAGTGTCCGACACGGCTGATAGGCGATCCGTCGGGTGTGTCGCCTTCATTGGGTGGGCGGGACTGCTCGGCTTCACGGTGTGGCCCAACAAGTCTCCAGAAGCGCCACCCACATCCAGGGTTAGAGAGCTGCTAACCCCACCATAGGTCGTTCGAAGCGGCGTGAGTAGACCCCTACTGCTGTTGCTGTGATTCGGGTGGTGTGAACCCGTAGCAGGAGTGGATGGGCCTTCGCCGCCGCCGTGCAGCAGTGCCGGATTCGCGCGTAGACCGACGCTCTCGCTGTGAATCGAGCTCACGTCGGCAGACGTTCCCGCCTTAATCGGCGAGTGGGAAGAGACGGAGGACCTGCGACCAGAGCCACCACTCCCCATCCTTACAATACTACTGCCGCTACCGGGGTGGGGTGGAGAAGGACTCGAACTCGTGGCACCAGCTTTCGGATCCGACAAGGAATCATTCACATTCGCAGGAGGATGGTGGTTGTGGGTGTGATGTGTCGCTGTCACGGGGGAGGTGTCCGCTCCTACGCTACACAACGAGCTGGTATTCTTCGCGATCGTGCTCTGCCCGCCCGTGGAGGAGACAAACCCAGAGCCCGCCCTACCCGGTCCGAGTCCTGCATGGCTTCCGCCGCTACTGTGGAGCAGACCCATCTGGCTCATACCCCCGACGCCACCAGAACCTCCGATGTCGTTCGGAGAACTGGATGGATTGCCGTTTCTCGCACTCGGATATGACAGCAGCGGTAGATTTCTGCTATTGGAGGCACTCGACCGAGCCATCGCTGCTGTGTGGTGGTTGGTGGGGGTCGTGCCGATCGCACTTGGCATTCCTGCAGCAGGGGTGGGGGTGGAGGACGAGGGAGCGGAGGGTGGCGGGACGACGACCACTCCTCCCATTTGGTTGTGGGAAGACGTAACGCTCGATGCCTGCAGCGCGGAAGCATCGCCACTCATGTTCGCGTGATCAATATTCGTACGAGTGTGGTGCTCGTTGTAAATTTCCATTCAAAACGCAACTCTATTCTCTTCCCCCGCTCACCAGAAGCACAACAAATTAAAGAGGGAGAAAATGAATGGAGGTCGATACGGGGGAAAAAAAAAAAAAAAATGTACGCTGCACGTACTTCTTCTCTATTTCTGTATGAATATACACCCTATATATACCCTCTCTGTCACCCTTTTTAATGTGTTGTTCCTGTATAATAGAGAGAGGGAATATGACAAAGTGGACGAACAAACAGCGAAGTGACGTTGACTTGAGATCGATTCGGAAATATAATGATTTTTCAAATATAAAAAAAGGGGAAAAACAACATAAAATTTTCTTTAGATGAGAAAAAAAAAAAATGAAGGGAACACACACAAAAAAAAGAACAACAAGGGAAAATATGTTCTTGTTGTTCTTTATCCTTCCGTGTATTGTTTACACTGAAGTTGTCCTCAGTGAAGAGTTCCACTCCTTCGCTTTGGTCGTATCGTCTGAAACCGCTACAAAAAAAAAAAAATAATAATAATAATCCGTAAACGATAATAATAAAAACCTTCTTGCGATTTCTAGAGGTCCCGTTTTCTCTTATAAAAGTAGTCCTATTCAATAACACTTTCTTATTTCTTCTTGTTGCTGTTTGTCTTTATCTAATTGCGGGGGAAGGGGGGAGGGCGAAGATGAAGAGCAAGACTCTTAATATATTTTGATTGAGAGGAATCGGGCTATAGTGAAGACAAGCACCGAAGAACAGAATGAGAGAGCAGAAAGTAATTCACAGAAAAAATATCACTATTAAAGATAGGAAGAAGGAAAGGAAAAATGATAAACAGGGTAAAAAGTTTTCAAGGAATAGTAAAAATATCAGCAAAAATCGACAACTTCACAAATTGGGGAAGAAAAAAGAAAGCAAAAAGGGTTTGCTCTGTCACCGCCAAAAAAAAAAAAAAAACAAATGAAGATTTGTGCTAGTAGTAATAATAATCAAGCCTTGGAACTATTAGAACGGCACCGAGCAAAAAAAAAAAGAAGGGGGGGAGGTAAATACAATAAATGCAATCTGTAAATATCAAAAAAACGGAAAGCGAGACAAAAAAATTTAAAAAAAGGGATTAAAAAAGGGAATTTAACGAGGCATAAAAGTTAACGTTTTCTCTCATGACAGCGTTTCACGACACGAAGAAAAAGAAGGAGAACTTCATGGCTTTAGTTAAAATGACTATTTATTATATTTTTTTTAACAGGGTATAAACGGATCATTGAATGATCTCGAATTCTTCAATTCACCTTTGTCACACTGAAATGCCACTTCCTTTGCATTATCGTTCCATACTTTGAACGTCACAGATAATATTTAATAATAAAGATAAAAAGGAAAAGCAACAATCCTCTCGGGTATGTAGACTTTTCTTTTCTTTCAGAAAAAATGAAACAACAACAACAACACCATAGAGGATGGAGCTGGTTCTATTTTTGGTCGTCTCCTCGTCCCCTACGCCATCTCAAAGCCGCGATTGCCCCACGTAATGGCCTTCAGCAACTTTTCGCGCAGCTCCTCTAGACTACGGTACATCGGCAGATCGATCTTGCTGAAGCAGGTGTGGGCCTGCGGCAGGGCATCGAAGCTGTACTTCTTCGTGATCGTTAGTCCACGTTGACTGGAGTTGACTCCACCGCTTAGCATCCAATTCGACTCCACGCCATCGCTCGGGCGTGCAAAGCCACCGTGCGGCACCTTACTCGAGCCCGTGGCGAACTGTAGCAAATTCGCTAAATTTTCTTTACTCATCTCCCCGACCACCTCCCAGAACCATCGGATCTGGGCCGACTCCGCAGTGTACTCCTCATAGGTGGTAGAGCGGCGTAAGTCTTCCACATCCACGTCTGGCGCGCCGCAAATTAAGAGCTCGAGCTCCTGCTCTGTAAACAACTGCAGCAAGTCCCTGGGGACCACGCTGTACAAGCCTTTAAGAAACGCCGTCAGCTGCTCCTCGATGGGTCGGCTCATAATAAACTGGCACAGCAGTCGAATGTATTGCCGCTTGTTCTCGTCCGTGACCTCAATGTCCTTCCCCCCTTCAATGAGTTCCACTTCGTGACGTTCCCCAAAGCGTTCGTACTCCTTCGAAAAGGTGAGGCACAGGCCGTCGCTCGAGTTGTGGGCCAGCCACATCAAGTGTTGATACATTTCCGGATCCAAACCCTCCAGGTCCGAGAAGATGGGCTCCTCGCCACGCATGTGGCGGTAGACGGAGCGTGAGAAGTGCACGTCAATAGGAATTTGGTGGGCCATACTCAGCCCCACGACCAGGCCGCAGAAACAAAAGTACTGGAGGTGATTGAGGTGTATCGTCGAAAGGGGGTTCGGCTGGTACACGTGTGTTCCCTGCGGGGAGGCGAATAAGCCGTAGCTCTCGTTCACCATGTCTCGTGTGACAAGGTCGAACCACTCGCGCAGCGGGCCACCGGCATCCACGCCGGGCTCACCGATAAACTTGATGGTGATGGTACCCGTCGAGATGTCCACCTTTTTACACTGTTCAAAGCTGCTCTCGAAGCATTTCTGACGATCGATTTCAAGCCGATGACTGCCTGGTCCACGGCTTTCGCGCAAACGAGAGTGCAGGAGCCTCGCCTTCATGTTAAAGTCCAACAGACTGGCATCCTGCAGCACAAAGCTCAAGGACTCTTGCAACAGCTTCGGCTGTTCATTCAGCAACGCGTTCAGAACCCCTCGATGCTCCCGTAAAAAGCGCGATACCGTTCTCGGCAGCTTCAGCGATCGATTGCCGCCCGGCGCAGCAGCAGCGTTCGGCGCTCTCGACTCCTCCAGTGGCGAGGGGGGGGGCTCGTCTGGGTTCGGAGGAGGCGGGTGGAACAACGCGACAGGGGGAGTTCTGTGGGGGAGCGGCACAAACGGGTGCGCCGCCGAACCCTCAGGGTGGTGGTGGTGGTGGTTCGTCTCATTCGTGAGATCACCCGCGACCTCGGGTGGGAGCAACCCAGCGGCTCGCAAAGAGATGACCGAGGCCTGGCTGGTGGTGTCCCGCAAAAAACGTTCGGTTTCACTAGCGCGGAGCTCGGAGTTGAGCCGCTGCGTGGTGGAGCAGCTGTCGGAGGACTCGAAGCCACCGCCGCCCAATCCGGTGCCGGCTCGGCTTTCCGGGTGGTGGCCCGCCGCCCCACCATTCGCATCGCTCAAGTGATACTCACAAAAGGTCAAGATGGACCACAACACGCTGTTCGGGAAGATGCTCTCTGCAGCGGTCGGCAGGGGCTGCGGCAGGGCGAGCAGGAGGTGTTGCACCGTGGATAAGTACTCCTGCAGGGCGTGCCACAAGAGAGAGAGCGGCAAGTTCCGGTGTAGACGACCGTAGCACTCCAGAAACGTGAGCACGGAGGAGGAGGAGGCGGCGGCAGCGCAGGACAGCTCCATAAACCGCAGCAGCGACGCCGCGTCCACGACGGAGAGCTCGGCTTTTTTTTCCTCGGACGGTCCCGTAGCGCTGGGAAGACCTCCCGCTGCACCACTCCCACGCCCTTCGCTGGAGCTTCGGGACGGTAAACTACTGCCAGAGGTAGTCAACGGTACCACCGCTGAGGTGGTGGACGGTGGTGCTGCTGGAGCGCTCGTGGGGCCCCCCCTCTGCAGTGGCAGGCGAGAGAGATGTTTCTCGCGCATTTTACGGTATCGCTGGCATATGGCTTGAACTTCCCGCACACACTGCTGGGCGGCCTGCGCTATCTGGCTCTCCATGAACTGAAGCGCCGCGTTGGCGCGGTCGGTGACGGTCGCGTCGGACGGAAGCAGGACGCCTCCCGCAACATTCGCCAACCCGCCCACGCCGAACAGCATGCTATTGCTGCCCAGCACTCTCGCACACTGCTCCAAGCACGGTGTTAGGATGACCCGTAGCGTATGCAGCGCGTTGATGGACGGCAGGCTGGTGTTCGACTGCGAGAAGTGGCTGAGGACCTCTAGCACGGCGGGCTGGCCAAACGCATAAAAGGCGTGCCGACTGAAAAAACCGACTTGCTCCCGCCGGCTGTAACCCTCCTCGCCGCAATGACGGCACATGCGAAACTGGCAGGACGGGCAGAACCACAACATGTGATCCGGCTTCCTGCACAGCTGACACAGATGGGAATTGGCCGGGTCGCGCAGTCGGTTCGGCAGTGGAATCCTCCATCGACTTCGGCGTAGCTGCAGCACGCCGGGGTGCCGTGGATGTCCGGACATGGAGGCATCATTGGGCCCCATCACGATGCCAGTGCGTCGCTGAGCCACAGGGTCAGCGTTCGACGCCCCACCTTCTGCTGTGGAGGGTGGCTCCGGGGGATAGCGGCAAGGAGGTCGTGCCACACGGCTATCACTCGCCTCCTCCGCACTCCTTCGAGTCACTCCGGCGTTGGGATGCGGATTGGGGTGGCGGTGAAGACGTCGATTTTGCACTTCGATATCCTCCGCGGTCCCATTCAGATGCGTGGCGACCTCCGCTAGTTCCTTAAGGCAAAGTTGAACATTGCGGAAAATCTCTGGGGAGAGCGCCGCACCATCCCGCATCACCAGTAAGAAGCGGCACAGCAGCTGTCGGCGCAGCACCTCCTCTTCGACACTCGTCAACGGAGCCGTGAGCGATGACGGAGGCGGTGTCCGACGGACGGGATGCGAGACGTTCGCGTTGGTGGTGACAGTGGGACTTCTTGCCTGGCGGCGGCGACCGCCACTCGCAGTTCTCGTGGATCGACAACGAACATCCTCGCCCGTTCTGCCCAATGTGGTCCCTTCACTTTCCGTCCGGAAGCGATCCGGACTGCCATGGTGGGAGTGTGTTCCTCCCTTTGAAAACGGGAGAGGGAAGCGCAGCAGCACCACCGCTGCTCGTCCATTCTCCATAAAAAAGCGCCAAAAGGCGAAAAGCGGTTCTAACAACAGCTGCGGATCGACGCCGCTCTCCAGTGAACTCGGCGCTCCCACCCCCTCACGCAGCCCACTTCCCGCCTGGCCAATCGCACTCGTTGTCGTCGCAGCACGTTGTGAAGAAGCCGTGGTTGAGAAGGGAAACGCTGTCGTCGTCGCCAGGCGGTGGGTGCGGCTTCCGGTCGCGTTCAGCGCTGCTGCTCTGGCCGCCTCCGCGAGCGGGAGGGGAGGCAGGGGTGACCGCCGATCCGTCTCCCCCACCCGCAAGCAGCGCTCCGTTAGCATTAACAGCACCTCGAGCACCTCCAGCAGCATCTCATCCTGTGGGTACGCGTGGTTTAGCAGGCTCATGAGCATTAAATAGAGCTCCTCACTCGTGTTCCGGTTCGAGTTCGTGTTCGAGTTCGAGTTCGTGTTCGTGGTTGGCGACGAGCAGCTGTTGCTGCTGCTGTGGTTGACAGAAGAGGCGTGTAGCACAAACTCGATCAAATAGCTGGTCAAGACGCTGGTGAAACGAGCCGGCGGTGTGTCCGCGGGCGTCGTACTGGTGGGGTTGGCGGAGGACGAAGGCGACGGACTCGCGGACCCCGCAGCTGCTGTGGACCCCTCTCTCGTCGCTCCTCCACCTTGTCCCGCCTCGGCCGTCGGACGCCGGCATGTGATCCTCGACGAATGGTGCGCCTGCGAGCGAGCCGAACAACTCTGCTGCTGCGATCGCTGCGGCGAAGGCCCCTCGTTCATTCCACGACTGGCCGCCGCCTCATGCGCAGACAGTCGGTTCTCGGTTCGCAAGAGCGCACTGGAGAGGGGAGTCTGCCCCGCTTCAAAGCCTCTGCCATTGGCCGTGGTGTGGTCTGAAGAGAGGGGCACTGCGGACGAGGGTGAACGACGGCCTCGTAGCGGCGGGCGAGGCGAGCTCGAGCGGAAGGCCTCCTCCATCGCGGAGGTGGGCATCGCTACCGCGCTACGGCGACGATACACCCCCAGCGCGTTGGGGCTCCTCGAGCGGCTCCACCCGCTGGCAATGGTCATCGTCGCCTGCGCTCGTTGGATTTCCATCATACGGCGATAGAAGTCAAAACCATGAAAGATTTGCAGCGAGCTGAAGTGTGGCTGGACATCGTGGAAGCGGAGCGGAGGATTTCTCGGCGCCGCAGAAGCCGCTGTGGGGGGTGAGGAGGTCCTTGCCGAAGAAGAAGAAGAACTCTCTCTCTCTCTCTCTTGGCTCTGTGCGGCGATGGAAGCAGTGAGGGACGACGACTCCTCCGTGGTCGAGGACAAGGAGCGAGAGCGGGAGGACGAATCCGACGACGCCTCACTCCTACGACGGGAAGTCGAGGGTGAGGAGAAGGAACCCGCGGTGCGGGGACTCCTGTGAGGAGAGACCGAGCCAGAAGAGCTGGAGGCGGAGGAAGAGGACGTTGAAGGGCCATCGACTCGCCGTGGAGGCGGGCCGCGTGAACCTAAAAGAGCACCCGACGCGCTGGTCAAGTGAAGGACCGGTTCTCCTTCCACTTCGACGGATTCGTGAGGGTCCTCGCGGTGAGGGCCGTCTAGTGTGGCACGGGACTGACGAGTAGGGCCACAGCGGTTTCGGCTACGCGCGCTTTGAACATGTCCTCCTCCCGCGGAACGCCCGACCGTCTCTTCTGATGCTGCTTCTTCTGTCACGTGGTGGTGAGAGGAGCGATGGTGTGGCGCCAGTCGAGCCTGCTGTTCGTCACGAACGACACCATGGATCTCATCTCCCGTTGTCGTCGTAGTGCTGTCCAACGGGACGGGTGTGGCACCCGACGGTGCTGAGATCCCTCCGACATCCCGCTCCGAGCCTTCCGAGCCGCCCCCGACTGAAGCCAGAGACGGGTGAAAACAAAACGCGGGGGGTAAGTACCCTTGCACATTAGCGAGCCCTGCACCGTCACCCGGTTCATTACCTCTGGGCTCTCTCTCCGGCGGAGGGGTTCTCCTGCGGGGGTATTCGTCATCATACAAGGGGATCATGTCCGGGCCGTTGAGCAAGAAGCGAGAAGGAGGACGTCGAGAAGGCTCCCGGCCGGAATGTAGAGTAGTGGTATGTTCTCGCACGAGGTTGGCGTCGGCAGTCAAGTGGTTCGCGCCAGTGTTGGGACTGTTGTTGTTGTTGCTGTCCGCATTGGTATGGCGACTGGAAGCTGCGGAAGGTACGACGATCGTCCGCGGCACAGTCGCCACGGGCTGCATCCAGTCCGGTGTTTGGCTCACAGCGCCAGACGAAAGGATCCGAGTCGCCTGGCGCCCTAGAATGCCTCGCCCCGTTCGCTCCGTGACACCCGCCATCTCTGCCATTCCATCTCGGGTCCCCAGACGATCCATCTCTTCCGTTCCGTCCCGCTCCGCCTCGTTTTCAGTCATCTGAGTGAGCAGAAATTCGAGACTCCTGTTTCGGAGAAGGGCCAGTCGCGCGAAGCTCGGTCTGGCGTCGATGTGCCTGTGGTCCCACCGCTCGCTTGTTGGAGTCGCCGTCGGGGGCAGCAGACCTCCGTGCGGCATTCCACTGCCCTGATCTCTCCCTGCTCGTCGCTCCGCATTCGATCGACCAGGGGAGGGATGCCGGGGGGTCGCGTGCACCGGCCCGCCGGCTGCCCCTCGAGTGTACGCGAGCTCCGCCCGAAGCACGATGTCGCGTACGCTGGACGGCATCCCACGCAAAAAAGGTCGATGAATCCGACTCACACGCCCCCCTGCCAGTCGCCTGGGCTGTGGCTCCAGCAGCAGCAATTCCATCGCCTGCGTGACGACCTCAAATATATTGTCGTCGGGTAGTTCCTGGAGGACCTCTGGGCTAATCACATCGGACCACGGGTAGGGCGGCGCACCCTCCCCCTCTGCCCCACTCCCCTCGTCCTCCGCAGGGACTTCTGCCGTCACCGCAGCGGGTGTGGGTTCGCGTGAGGGATACGGCGAAGCGCTACGCCCGCTAGGGTGTGGCGCATTCGAAGCACCATCCACGTCACGGTGACGACGACCCGCGCTACCCCCTCTCACGGTGTCCGCTGTATTCTCTCGCTCTGCATGGCCGTCGTCGCGAAGACCCGGCAACAAAATGGAATCGATTTCGGAATCCTCCAGAAGGGTCGCATTCCCCCTATGGACATCACAGCGCGCCGCATCCAACGCCACCGCTTCGGGAGCTCGACGGTGGTCGTCTGCCTCACCTGGACGGGCTTCCTCCGCTTCGGAGGCGTGTGGTGGTTCGTCCTCGCGCTCTTGACGGTGGAAACGCACCCTCGCCGCACCCACCCTGTCCGAGCGGCTGATGGTACCGCTGCTGTGACTGCTGTCGCCGGGGCTGCGGTGGCCGGAGCCGAGTCGTTGCACCTCTGCGGACTCCGTCGTCGTCTCTGCAGCAGCAAAACGATCCATGACGAGCGCACTTCTTTCCTGGGCCTCCAACAAACGACTGGCGTCCTCCTCCTCCTCCTCCGCGTCTGTTGGGCTCGACGAAGACGAGCGGGCGGAGCTCAAGCCCTGCCGAGTTGTACTGAGCGCCGCATGGCGCTCCAGCCAGCGGGCCACTTGCACCTCCGCCGGTGTCACCTCCGCCTCTTCCGCCAGAGCAGAGAGACCGGATTCGCTCGATGCGTCTGTATTCGCCGTGACCACGGCGTCTCGCCTCCTCCCTCGCAACGACACCGGAGGAGGTAACTCGAGCACTTCTTCCTCCGCTTCCGCAGCCGCAGTGACAGCTGGATCGGCTTCCGTGCTGGTCATGGTGGCGGGGTAAAACGCGTGCCCAACGGAATGCACTCGAAATCCCTCTCCCACAACCACACGCTCGCGTTCCACGGCATTCAACGTTGTGGGGCGCCGCAAGTGGTGGGCGGTTGAGGTAGGGAAAGACACATCGGAGGAAGGAGGAGAGCGACGCTCCGTCTCTCGCAATCCCACATTAGAGCCACAGTCGCGTGACGAAACAGCGTGCGCAACGGGGCGAGAAGGCCCTTCGGCCTGATCACCGACCCTGGCCGCAGCACCGC
Organism: Vickermania spadyakhi; assembly: GCA_030849815.1. Classification (NCBI taxonomy): domain Eukaryota; phylum Euglenozoa; class Kinetoplastea; order Trypanosomatida; family Trypanosomatidae; genus Vickermania; species Vickermania spadyakhi. Next base: position 27,159 of record JASAOA010001745.1, read on the forward strand.
GTTCACTGTCCCGTGATGCGGCACTCAGGGACACGCTGCCGGCAGCGTCACGCCCCACCTCCTGCTCATCCCGCACTAACGGCGTGGTCGGGGCGATCCAGTACATCCGCGTAGGATTGGTTTGACGCGCCAGCACCGCATACACTCGCATCGTGTAGTCCAATCGAAGAGATTCGCTGACAGGAAGCAGATTGACGCTCCCCCACAGGGAACTACCACACCCCATCGTGTAGTCTTGTAGCGGAATGCCACCATAGGCGCCGCCCGTTCCTCCCTGTACACGAACGTTTGAGAGGTGGAGGTGATTCAAATCCATCCCCAGCGACAGCGCACTCGCTGGATCCAGCGAGTGCGCTGGAACGACGTTAGCGGACGAGGATCGCATGAAACGCCCAGAGTCGTGAGGGTCCTCCCTAAAGTGTGAATGGTTTCGCATCATGCTCCACAGCTGCGAGTACATCTCATCGCTCACAGCATCGCGATGAGGGTTCAGGGTGCCCTGTAAGTCCCGTAAATCCGCCATCCACATCGAGTCCTCCGCATCGCTTTCCTCGTCGCTGTAATCTTCTACAGGTTCCACCCACTCATCGCTGCTTTCTGTCTCACTCTCACTTCTCACAATGGCTTCGTCCCTCAACACCCCCACCGTGTGCGGTGGAGGAGCTTGTGGGGGTTGGGGTTCGACAAGAAAGCTGTCTGGCTCGGCGATCGCCTCTGCCTCGTCCAGACTGCGGCCTAAAACCCCTTCTGCTGCACCCCCACCACCCGCGTGAGGATCGTCATCACCATCATCATCGTCCTCCTCGTCACGGCTGTCGCTGTCGTTGTCGTGGCGACTCTGCCCCTCTCCCCCTTCCAAACGACGGGAGCGGCGCTCTATGGCCGTCGAGGAGTCACCCCGGCGCAGGGAATGCCCGCGGCTCCCCTCTGACGACGAGGAGGCACTCGTGGAGTCTTCTTCACGGCGTTCTGGATGACGAAGCTGCTGGCGGCGAGGAGCCTCCTCACTCGATGGGGGCGTCTCGGCCCCCTCCTCCGCCTCATCAGTGGAGGACAAGATGAGTTCTGCCAGCATCATCGCCTCGACCCGCAGCTGCTCCCACGTCGGGGCTCGTGCCGCATCGTGCAGCTCCTGCAGCTCCGCATTCGTGAGACCTCCCGTTGGCGCACCACTCCCCTCTGACGCTTCCGCAGCGATAGCGGCCCCACCATCCTCGTCTTCTGTGTAATGCGGTAGCCACTGTAACCCGCCGGTGCCGAAGTCCCTTCCAGAGAGCGGTGTCTGCTGCGCCGTCACCGTGGCGCCAGATGGGGAATTGATGGACGCACTCAACCGCACCGTCGTCGGAGAGCTGCTCACGTGGTTCTCATGCATCAAAGGGAGGGATGTCGTCGTCATCGTTGAGTGTGGCGCCGAGTGAGGTGGCGAGTGAGGTGGCGAGGAGAGGTGTGCCGGAGAATTCTCCGCTTCGCGTGCATGATGACTGCCGGACAACCGCTCCGGACCGGATCCGAAACATTCACCAACACCAGCGACAGGAGGTGGCGCTGAACGAGAGGTGGTGGTGACGACGTTATCGTTATTGTTGCTGTGGTGGCCGTTGTCTGTACGCGTAGTGGCGGCAGCAGTGGCATTGCTGGTACGAATGGGATGGCGATCCCTGTGACAGTGGTGGTGGCTCCCTGGTGTGGTCGTGGTGGGTGGTGAGTATCTCGTCGCTCGGTGAGACGTGCTCGCAGACACCTCCAGTAGCATTTCGGAGATGAGTAGGAGCGCCGTGATGTCACACGGCCGATCCAAGTAACACCGGGACTCGAGCAAGGCTTCAATGCAACGGAACATACCGGCTCGAAGGCATGCGCAGACAAGTGCGTTCCTGCTGTTGTTGTTATTGTGGTTCATCCCCAACGAGCGGCTCCACGCCGCACCTGTAGAAAGTTCAGTCTCACCCGCAGAACGAGTGGGCAGCAGACCTCGCACCGGTCCATCTGCGGTAACCCCCTGCGACGACAAGCCGGAGACGGCAACAGTGTCGGAGGCGGCCAACGGGTTCGGCGGGCTGTGTGCCCCTCTCACGGAACGAAGGGTGGATCGCAATGGCGCCACCGCCGTCGAGTCGGGTGTGGTGTAGTGAGACGACCGCGTGATACCACCGACCGCCGACGAGACGGCACTGCGTCGCTGAGATTGAAAGGCTTCCCAAATAACGGTTAAACAAGTGGAAATCAGCCGATGGAAGTACGCCACACCCGCGTCCGGAGGTAAGCTATGCGTGACCACCGCACCATCGTCGTCGTCGTCGTCGCCATCGTCCTTCTCATGACCTCTCACACCCCATCGCATCGCGTAAGAACCGCCACAGCTGGCGGAAAGACGGGCCGGAATGTTTCGATGATCCGGCTCGGGCTTAGAACGCCTCAGCGGAGAGACGGCCGCAACGAAGGGTTGTGGTTGTTCTCCTCTGCGCATCCGATTCGCCGCCAGCCACCCATTTAATCCCTGCTCGAGGAGCCGCGTCATGGTGCGAGCGAAGCTCTCCATATGCGACGCCGCCATCACCACCGTCGGCTGCGGCAGGGTGCGGTTTGCCGTCACGTGACGTTGTGGTGAGGCGGGGCGAACGGAAGGGGAAGCCATCGGGTCGACGTGCACCGATGCGGTGGAGAAGGGGAGGGACTCCCACTCACTCGCCACTGGGGTCACAGCAGGCAGGGGTGGGGATGATCGCGTTGGAACCCCTCGCACTCCCGCACGCCGCAACGAGGAGATGAGCGACGCACGAGCTGGGGTTCCTTCGGTGCCGGGTGCTGCTGCTGCTGTGGGAGTCGTGGTAATTTCCGGGAGTGCTCTGGCCATCGAGAAGCCCCAGCACGGCAGTAAAAGCCCGGCCGACGACGTCGCTCCGGAGTGCTGGGGGGCGTTGGGCAGTAGGCCCGATAATCGGAAAGGCAGCATCAAATACTCGGGAAAAGAGAGCACAATCATCACTGCGCCGCTCGCCGGGTACTCCTCTTCTTGCTCTTGTGGCGGCGGCGGCACACTGTTCGACTCTGGTTCCGCCGTCGCACTGTCCTCACAATCACCTGAACGGCGACGTACAGAAGTGGAAGTGCTTCGGTGGTGTGTGGACGGAATCGCTGCATCGACCACCCCCTCACTGTAGGAAAGGGACAAGCGTCGAAAGCCGTCAGGGTTACTCCCCGCCGAGAGAGCGGGCGGTACCAGCACCACGCGAACACAACGGTGACGTGAGAGAGGCAAATCCCCTGCGTGGTGTGACCCGGCAACGTGTGGCCGCCTGCGACCCGATGAGGGGGCGGCGTGGCTCTGAGCGCTCGTACGACACCCGAGGGAGAGTTCCACTCCGCTCTCTTCCCCTGGCGAGGAGGTGTGGCGCAGTGAATGGGAGGAACGCTGTGTGGGGCTTATCGAGGCAGCGGCCCGCTCCTCGGTGTGCAGGGGCCGCCCGGTGTTCGTGAGAGAGAAGGAGTGATACGCACCAGCGGTGATGCCCCCTCTTTCGGTCCTGAGGAGGGAGCCGACAGGAGAGCGAGGAGTGTTCCCCTGCCCGGGGCAAAAGAGAGGCGTTTGTCTCACCCGCCCCTCTGGCAGCATCACGCCATCGAGGAGGAGCTCCGTGGTGCAGTGAGGCTCCACCGCCTCAATGAGACTGACGATCCGCTCCTGTAGTATCTGCACGCTTTCATTTTTGGGCATCACGCACTCCCCGCAGACGGAACTCACCACGTGGTGGCTCAGCAGCGACGGCGCCAACGCTGGCATGGAGGTCCATAAGCAGTGGACCAGAGGGTGGCTCGTGGCGTCTGGGTTCTGCGCGACACGCTGCACCTGCTCTAAGCACCGAAGCGCTACTAGCAAAACGAACTCCTCCGTCTTCGGAGCTCCCAAAGGTGTTTTCCAGCACAGCGTGGTGGGGTCGCTTGTGTCGTGGTGGGACGTCCTCTCCGGTTTGCAGGCCTGCAACAAGCTCACCGTTTCATTCGCCCGACCGCTCCGATCTTCCGGAGGGCCACACCCCAGCGCCACCGCCGCTGCCTGCGAACCGGAAGTCGTGTCTCGCTGGAGGCTACCATCAGCGTCATAGTACGAAGAAGGCAGCGCAGTGCTCGTCTGCCACCCATCCCTTCCTCCGTCACGTCGCTCGGCCTCTCGACGAGATCGTCCACCGTTCTTTGTCTGGTGATGAGCCTCCATCCCTTGTTGTCCCCTCGCGCGGCGGCACTCGCGCTGTTGTCGGTAGCGCGCTGCCTGGTGGTGTGCCCGCGTGACATTCAATATGCTTTCCGTCGCGGGGGCAACCACCACACCGAGGTACGGCTCCACGATGCGGTCCTTGTCTGTAATCCAGCGGATCTCACAGTACTTCTGCAGCACCCATGCAAAGAGCGGCAAGTACTGCGGAAAGTACTTGCTACAGTCAAACAGGAGGGCACTGAGCGGCACCACGCAGAGGCGAGGATAGTCCAAACGGAGTCGCCGCTGTGTTCTGCCTTCCTTGGGTCGTTCGCTGCTCTGCTGAGACTTTGAGGAATGGTGCTTTCGATAATGGTAATGATCATGGCGGTGGTGGTGTTGCGCAGACCGCCGCCCTTCGGCTGCTGTGGGTGCGGCGGCTTCATTGGTGATCGGCGCAGCGGAGGAGGAGGCGCTCGTTCGCCGCACTTCCTTCGCCAGGTCCCTCCATTCTTTTCGATGCTCCTGGCGTGGCGCTCGTGCAGACACACTCTCTGTCTCGCGTGGTGCTGCCGCAGCTGTGGTGGGCGACGCGGGTGCCGATCCGTTTGGCACTGCCGCACATGAAGCAGAGGGCTTTCGCTCGCTGCGAGGACTCCGTACAGCACCTTGTCGGTACAGATCACACTCCCATTGACGCCACAAGGCATTCGAATCGGTTTGAGACAGCTGAGCGAGTTCCGCACGCTCCGCTCGCTGCACCACAGAGGCACGCATCGTCTCGATCATCTCCTCTTCGATGCGCTGTCGGTCCATCGACACGAAGAGGAGAGAGTGAAACAGCTGCAGTTCATGAAGATTCGGTGGGGTGGAGTGGGGCAAGCGCGCGGGAGACCACAAGAGCACTTGGATCACCTTGCGCAGCGTGCATCGATCCGTGGACGTCACCGCTTCGCCTTCTGCCGTCACTCTCTCGCTGGCACTACCGATAGCGGTTCTGCCCGCCTTGGATGCGATCGGAGCGTCTCCCTCACGACCCTGCCCGCCCTGCAGTGGCTCCACGCGAAGGGGCGAGGGCAACGGTGGTGGTGGCGCCAGAGCCTCCAACAGTGGCGCGTGTCGGCGTGGGGAAAAGGGCCACCGAGAGCGGCGATGCAACCGCTCTTGAAAGTAGGCCACATCCGTACACGATTGAATCATCAGCTGCAGCAAGTGACGTATTTCGTACAAGAAACTGAACTGCATCACATTCCCGCCTCCACCAGTGATTCGATCTGGTAAGCGCCAAGAGGAGGAGCAGGAGGAGGAGGAGGAGAACGGTGATGGGATCGATGCACAGAATCCACCTTCTACCCTCACGCGTCGATCCGCTCCACGCGATGCCGGTGCGGCCCCAGATGATGGAGAGGACGCCGCTGCCGTACCGTGCGGAGCACTCAGACCTCCTGCCGAGCTGGCTGCAGGTGGCGTAGCACGTGCCGGTGGTGGGAGGGGCGAGCGGCGACTATTGTTGGGATAGTTCGTCGTTGGCGCGGCACTGGTGGGATGACTCGCGAGGAGGTCTTGCGTGAGAGGTTGTAAGTCCTCTCTGTCTAGTCCAGCAAGATGGTGCAGTCCCGCATCCACGTTACTACGGGCAGTGAAGAAAGGAATATTCCCCAGCTCTGTCAAATGCATCGTCTGCTCCTCATCCTCCTCGGCAAACAGCCTCTGGTCGCGCAGTAAAATGTCCCGCAATCGCATGCCACCGTTACTGATCCACACGTCCACCACTGTGGGGCTGGAGGACGACGAGGCGGTAGAAAGGGAAGGCAAGGCACCGGCACGAAACGCGTAGCTGAGCAGTGATTCCTCATCCAGGGATTCCATCACGTCAAACAGCAAATCTACCACCGTCTTGTACATCTCATCGGGAAGCGTGAGAGAGAAACCGAGCTGGAGGTGCAGCAGTCGCTGGCGGCGCTCTCGGCGTCGATGTCGATGCCGTTCTCGTCTCTGCAGCGCTGCCGCAGCTGTGGAAGAGCTGCGGCGGCGGTGTCTAAGGTCCTCCGGGAGTGCACTACTGTGGCCTACCTCTGAGCCGCTGTCCGAGTGCAGCAGGTCTAAGAAGGCGCCCTCGCTCGCGGAGTCGCGCTCCTCTGCATCTGAGCAGGACGAACTCGAGAGAAAAGACAAGGAAGACGGGAGTCCCGCAGGCGGCGTGGAAGCTCGATAGCCCGCGCTGTGCGGTTTGAGGGCGAGCAGCAAGTCAATCGCGCGTTGTAATCGATCCCCTTGAGGGCTACCGCCGTTGTTGCTCTGTGTCGGTGACGGTGCAGCCGAGGGAGTGCCGGGCCCACTCTGTTGCGGAAAAGACTGATGGATTGTGGCGCGCCGAGACGCGATCCTGTTGAGATTCCGCCCTCTAGACATGCGAGGAAAGGGAAGCATCGAATCAAACATGTGTAACCCCGTACGATGGGGCCCACCGTCCATTGGATGGAGCGCCAGAACATCTTGGTACCCCTCCTCCAGCTGCAGGCCACTCCGGGGACCTTGAGTGCCGTCTCTCGCGCCACGCCCCCCACCCGCTGCCGTATTCCGCTCCTCCCTCAGCGGCGCATCCAACGTCTTCCACCACGTCTCGGGGCGAGTGATCGTGCAGCGGTGGCCGAGCATGCACATGTAGATTCCCGATGTAGTGTTGCTGTTACACGTGTTGGTGTGTTGGACGGGCCGGTGGGAGACGAGGCTAATGAACTGAAACAAACAGCGCAGTATATTACGCTCCTCTTCAAGCCTCTCTTCAAGCTGAACGAGAAGGGACGCCTGCATCGATGAGCTGGCATGTGGAGTGTAAGAAACCGCTGTGGTGGCCGTGGTGGTGCACCCACCCTGCAGAGGTGCACTGGAGACCGCCGTGGCGCTTGTGGGCTCTCCTCCTCCTCCTGCATTTCTCCCCAAGTGCCTTCCGTCCTTCAGAACTGCAGTCTCTCGCCGGACTTCCTGAATAGCCTTCAGTACCGCCTGCAGGATAAGATGTGGAATCCACTGCGATTGAACCATCGCCACGCGTATCGGCTGCAGCACCGTTTGGCCCAGATCGAGCGTGAAGTACTCCAATAAATGAATGTACCGGCGTGGGTCCTTCAGCACGAAGGAGAGCAGCTGGGAAACGAGCTCAGGACCTTCGTGTTCAATCCCTCTCGACCACCACCACTGCGCCTGAGCCCCTTTACGAAACAGATTCTCGCGCTCAAAGCTGGTCAAATGCGGCAATGGAAACATTTTTCCGCTCACAATGTCAAAGATCCAATGCAAGAGATCCAGTGCCCCGATCCTCTTCGGCTCTTCCCTTGGGAAGGGGTCATTGGGGACTTTGGGCCGCGGTCTCGGCGAAAAGAACCGAAACTTTGTGTTTTCGCCTGTTTTGGAGCACCCTCCCGAAAAAATCTCACCAACAGTGGTGAGCAGCGCGCCATACACGGTAGACGGGACCATCCACCACTGCATGGATGGGATCACCTTCACCGCCATTTTTATCGGTGACTCTGTCCCAAAGAACAGGAATCCTCCACTGCACAGAAAGAGAGAGACACAGCTCACCTCTGTTATCAGCTGCTCTATCATCAGTAGCTTCCGTAATCCCACACGCTCCTCGCAGTTCCACACAAAAGAGCGGCGAGCAGTCGCTTGGTAGTGTGCGTCTTCCGAACTCAACGCTGGCAGCTGCCGCTCCACAGCGGATACGGGCGACCCGTCCATCGAAGGCGGCGCGTGTACGGGCATCCAAGACGGATAAGACGTCTCATTCGTGTCGCCGGTCGGAGACTGCTTGAAATTCTGGGCTTCCTCGTAAAAGAATATTTTACCAATTCCCTCTAGGATCTCGAGCACGATATCCGCACTGGGGCGGAACAGATCGCCAGCGATGGTCATCTGCTCGTGGGGAGACTGTATGAACCGCGTCAGGTGGTGTATCGTCAGCAGATCTATCTTTGGTAGATACAGCCGACGCCGAGTGTGAATATCACAGTACTTCACCAGCACCTGAGCTGGCTTCTGGACGCCATTGATATTGTTATGCGTAGTGTCCACCGCATTCGGGTTTGGGGAAGGGGTCGTCAAGTCTGTGGTAAAACGTTTAAACCGTTGAAGCACCTCCTCCACTGCTTCCTCGCCTTCCAGCACGGACGACGGCAGTGGGCCGTTATGCAGTACCCCTTGCGAGCTCGCCGGCAGTGTGCGGGACGTGTGCTCTGCTCCGCCGACCCCTGCACTACGCTGCTGCTGCTGCTGCTGCTCCATCATCGTTCGCATCCCGTCCATACTGGGAGCGGGTGGCGTCATCAGCCCCCTCGCGACGTCGACCAAATGGTGCTGCAGCGATTTCCACGTGTCGGCGTAGTTGAGCCGGCAGTTTGAGATGTTTAACCCATTCCGCGTGACGCTAGAAGGTTGCGGTGGGAGCGTGCCAAACACGAGCGTCATTCGGCGGGCCGGGTGATACGCGGGGACGGCCAGCCCGCCCCTGCGCCGTTCTCCTTCGCGCTCGGCGTGGTCTCCCGCAGCAGCCTCCTGCGGTCGCGACGCTGTCCGACGACCCGTCACCCCGAGCGTCACCGCAGCCTGCGCCACCACCTGGTTGATGTGTCCCGCTCGGCAGTAGCCACACGTCTGGTAGTCATCCCACGGCGTCTGTTGAGCGGCTGCGTTCGGTCCATTCGGTCCAGGAGTGCTGGAGATCTTTCGCTTCGCGGCGCGCTTCATCAGCTGATCCAAATACAGCGCCACCATCTCCCAAAACAAAACCGTCCAATCTCGAGGCGACGCAGTCGTCGTGGTTCCCGCACACGCTTCACCACTTCCATCGGCATCCACCACATCCTCCTCCTCCTCCTCCTCGTGGTTGCGGCTCCACTCCCCTTTCTTCCCCATCATCGCAGCGTACGCCGCCGCGTGCTGCTCGTCCTCGTCGTCCTCGTTGTCATCGAGCTCTCTCGCCCAGCAGAGCCGACTGGCGTTGGAATACAGAAGGACTTCACCATCCGCGGCGACAGGAAACAACCCCGGTGCACAGCGCGTGGGCAGTGGGGACGGTCGTCGCCAGCGACCACGTCGAGAGCAGCGAGCAGAGCCTTGTGCGGGCCGCGTAAACGTCCACCCCGCATGACGTGGTGCCGACGCAGTGGGGTGCCCTGTCGAGTTGCGGGGCAGTAAAGGTGGTGCCGGATGCCCGTTCATGTGGCGCGATAACGTCTCTACTTCCATACCGCCGCCAGAGCGCGTTATGGGGCATCTCGCACCACTGCAGGCAGTGCGGAGGTGCGCGCCGTCCGCCGCCGCCTCCTCCTCCTCCTCTCCGTCTTGCTCTTGTGAGGGCAATACAGCCGGTGCTCCCAACGTCTCGCCGTCTTCACTACGGCTCCTTTGATCCCCCGCCGCCGGTGATGGTCCCCCATTTGGAGAAGGAGGACGATGCCCAGATGGCGTCGTGTGGCAGCTGCTGTCGTTCGGTGGCGGGGGACGGCTGGCAGGACAGTGCAGCAAGCCCTCCAGAGGAGACACCATACTGGTGAGGGCGGTTTGCAGTCGAAGCATCCACGTTCGCAAGTCCATTTGTGTCAGCGGCCCCGCGGTATCGCCGCGGTAGAGGCTGCGCAGCATCACGGCCGTCAGGGCGGCCTCGGTGAGCGCGAGCCAGGAGTGCGCGGCAGACGCCGGTGGAGGGGTCGGAGGAGGGGGGGGCGGGCACACATCCCGGTACGGTGAGGCGGACCACCCCACCGCAGAGAGCTCTGCGGAGGCGTGCCGCCGATACAGCAACGCGCGCTCCGCCATAGGAAGAAACAGACTTTTGCACGCCTCCGCCTGGCTCATCGCGCGGTGCAGCACTTGCTCCTCCTCCTCCTGCAGCAGCAGCAGCAGCAGCGCTCGCCGAATCGCCGCCTGACGCGACGTGTGGGGCAGCGGCCGAGGCGGCACGGCACCGTCCGCACTACTGTGCATGTAACGGAAGTGAGAGGACCGGTCCTGTGTGGCCGGCAGCGGCAGGGTGGACTCACGAGCAGGGGCGTCGCCCTCTGCACCAGGGAGAAAGGGGGCTCCCGACATGTGGTAGCGCTGATGCTCTCGCCCCAATCCCCCAAAGAGGTCTGAGATGACCATCAGCTCCTCTTCATCGGACTCGGAGTCGTTCGTCGTCGTTCGAGTGGGGGGAGGGACTGTTTCACCCCCTCGAGAGAGAGAGGGCGGAGCACTGGAGGAACAAGCCGGTCGAGCCCCGTACGCCGTTGTCACTACGGCCATCAGTAAATCCCGTACCAGTGAGCGAGCTCTACGCAGGGTGCTGCTAGGGGGCACGCTACCACGCGAAGGCACAAAATGCTCGTGGACGTACAAGGCATGCAGTAACGCGGTGATGCCATTGTCCCAGCGCAGCATTTGAAGCTCTTCCACGCGTTCAGCATGCCGGTACCCCTCCGCTCCCGTGCCTTTCGCAGAGTGGTGGGATGGCGATGAATTGCCCAGCAAAGAGGCGAGAACGACTTTGGCGTGACGCATCCCAGCCTGCAGACTCTCCGCACTCAGCGCCACAAACACGCTACTCAGACTGGTGATGTCCTTGGTAAACTGCTCGAGCTGAAAACACGACCACCGGATGAGCTTCATCACGCTTGGATAGTACTGGCAGCGCAGCGCAAAGTGAAACAGTTCCTTATAATCGCCAAGGGGTACCACATATCGTGCTGGTAGCAAACGGTTTTGTCGAACCGCGGAACACGAAGTGGGGTTGGGGTGCACCTGGACGATCCCCGGCTTTTGCTTGTTGTCGCGGTCTTCCTCTTGCTCTTCGCTCTCTTCATAGTAGGAGTGAATCGTAGAGTAGTACACATTGGGAGCGGTGGCTCGAGCGACGTCGTACCACCGCCCACGTTGGGAATGCAGCCGTTGGCACGAGTGTGAGCGATGCGAACGGCCACAATGATGACACCACTGGCGATGCCCGTGAAGCTTTTCTTGCTGCTGTCTCCACTTGGCATAGGTGAGTGCGGCTTCTTCTCGCTCCAACGCCTCTCTCTCCCACGCTACGCACGCGTAGTGTAAGCGCAATCCGATGAAATAGAGCTCCTCCCCCGACAAATCTTCGGTGTCGCGCTGCTCTCGAAGCTGCTCCAGCCGACGTAATCGTTGATGGCATTTGAGGCGGCGGCATGTCGCTTCGTCCTTCACTCCACCCTCCTCCTCCATCTCCTGGTTTGAGTCCCAACTCGATACCTCTTCGGAATCATCTACAGAGCCAAGAGGAGTGCAGTCCCTTCTCACCGTGTCAACCGTACATCCTGAGCAGCAAGGCACACCGCTGTTCGGGTGGGGGTTGGAGCGGCTCTTCAGCCCTCGAAGTTGTGTCCAACGCACAGGCACTACATTCACCAGCATATACTGAAACACATGACTCCAAACATCGGATGCAGACTGATGCTCCACAAACTTTCGAGTGCTTACGGGCACAGCGAAGGCCTGCAGTAGAGGCAAGAGCCCCACCACCGGGCGGAGTACCCGGCAGGCATCGCTCTCTCGGCCTTCCTCACACAGCGACGGTGGTGGAGCGGGATAACGCAGCGCGTGGGCATACATCGCCTCGGAGAGACAAGCCTGCCGAGTCGAGAAACCGGGTGGTGAAGACGAGAAAGCCGGAGAGCTGGGCGTCTGCTGGGGGGTGAGCGGTGAAGACGTGGAGGTGTCCACGGCTGCCTCACCTAATGGTGTGAGCAGTCGCTCTCTGGGACTCGGGGTCTGGGAAGAGGGTCCGTGCTGATGCGCAAAGTCCGAGGAGAGGCAGTCCAGTTCACCCGGTACCGCCTTCGGCGTATTGTTGGTCGTGTCCTTCGAAGGGTGCTGCATGGGCGGTGGCGCTGGGCTGCCGTCGCACTCCAGGGACAGAGGATCTCGCTCTCCGTCTCTCTCGCGACACCGCGTCATCCTTAGAAGTTCTAACGTCAGGTGCAACACCCCACGCTCTGCCAGCTCTTGTGCCATGTACTGCATATTGTTGTGGACAAACACGCAGAGAAGCTTCGCCGCGGCTTGCGCCAGCGTGCCATACCGGCGTTGAATCATTAAAGGGATCAACGTCTCCAGCAGGGTGGGCCGGAGAAGTCGAAGTGGGGATAAAACAGTGTGCGTCCGCCCGCCCACCTGTTCATCTGGTAGCGACGTGAGGGCGATGGACAGTGGCCCGCTCGGCCCCACAATCGTCGCGATGGCCGTCAGACACTGCAGTATTGCGCTCAAATGGGTGCTGCTCAAGACCGGCGTCGCGGTCGTGACGCGGCGCAGATGTTCCTGCAGCGTAAGACGCTGTAGGGCGGCACTCACGCTCGCCTCTGCGGAGGCCTCGAGCTCTCTCAAGTGTTCTGCTGATGCCCCACACCGCGGTCCTTCCGTCACACGAGTGGTATCCACGTGGGGATCTACATCTACGACCTCCGCGGATGGCGTGCCAGTGAGGTCGTGGAGCAGCTGGTGATCCAACATCACATCGGAGACGATAGGCTCCCTCTGGCGACGCTCTTCGTCTTCCTCGGCATCGCCGGCTCGATCGGGGTGATGCAGGATCTCCTCCGCTCCTCCGCTGCGGCTGTCTTCGGTGGGCGAGCTCTCGGAGCGGTACTGCGACGAGGTGATCTCTAAGGCCGTCTTCCCCATCGTGAGGGGGAATTCCACGGTTAAATACGCCAGGCGCTGGGTGAGGCTCTCCAGCAGCTCTGGACGGGATTCAACAGGGGACTCTCGAACCAAATGCGGCAGCTCGAGCAAAGAAAATCGAGGGTGCGAGCTGATGATGGGCGGAAAGGAGCGAAGGAACCACTGAGAGCGCTTGTTGTGAAACGTGGCGTGCATCCCGAGCATCGTATCGAACTCCCAAGAGCCCAGCAGTGTGTGACGCCGGACCACCGACGGCGGGGAGAGGACGGTGGTAGAGACGTAATGCCGTAATGCGTCGTGTTTGCTGGCGGTCTGCTGAGACGGACCCGTAGCCGCTACTGCACCTGCACAAGTGCCTGGATTCGTCGCGGTAGGAGGGTGGGTCGAGCTCGGTAGTGACTCCCGACACCCTGCCGCCACATCGCCTTCCGACACAAAAGAAACAGGCGCAGAGGACAAGGAAGGGCTTCCTTCTCGGCGCAGCGATGATGCTTCCGTGGAGCCGGCAGCTGTGCCTGGTAAAGCAGTGTTCAGCGCGCGACCAGTAGTAGCACTACCGTCACCATTCGTAGGGCTGGTAGGAGACTGCAAAGACGGAAACATTAATCCCCCCATTTCAAAGCACTTCAGAGTAGGGAGACGGGCGTGCAGGACAGACCATAGGACCCGTGCTCGTTTGCTCCGTTCATCTTCTGGCCGGGTCGCTTTGACATTCCGCACCACGAGAACCGCCTTGTCATTCGCCGTGCAGCTGAAACTCAGCAGCACATCCGAAACGGTGCCCACCATCGTGACGAACAAATGCGACGCCTCGGCCACCGCTTCCAGTGCCCCACGATACAGACGACGCTTCTCTCGCTCTCGTCGAGAAGTCATCGACGTACCGGACTTCCTCCTCAGCCGCATCGCGCTCTCGTGGTGGCGATTCTTCTTCCTTTCCACACCACTGAAAGGAGAGCGGGACCGTCGAGCCTTACTTCCTGTCGTTTCGCCGGTCGTCTCCTCGCAACTCTCCTCTGATCCGTCCTCAGTGTCCTCGTCGACACGCGCTAAGGCTAACTCCTCCAGCCGCTCACGCCTCCCACCGTGTGAGGGCAGATTCAATCGCTGCGTCGTCTGCTGTAGCGCAAGGGAAAGTGCCTCATCCACCGCGTCTTCCGTCAGGATGTCCTCCGTGATACCCTCCAAGTGGGCTAAGGAGGCTTCGAACACCAACTGGCGCTGAAATAACCTCGCGTTCTGACGCTGACGCTCCTCCTGCTCAAGGTGGCCTTCACCCTCGTGGTGGGCACCGCTGCTCGCATTCGTATGGCGGCTGCTGCGCAGATGTGCTGCGAGAGGCACAAGCGTGAGCACCTTCGTGCGGACCATCCACAAGGCGGCATACGCATCCCACCACTCCACGTCCCTCTCGGAGGAGTTCCCCACAGCCTTCGTCGAAGCCCCCCCGTCCGGAAGTCCCGACTGCTGCGGTGAACGCCGGGTGGAGGAGTGCCGATGCGGCCCCATAGGTGTCGGCACTGACATCGGTGGACGATCGCATACGGAAGGATTGAGCGCCGGAGCTGAAACACCAGCAGCAGCAGCAACGGTGCGCGTCGTACTCCGAGGCACTGGAACCGTACCAATGGTGGGATGACTGCTGGTCCGAGCCCCGCCCCTTCCTTTTGCCCTGGAGGAGGGCATTCCACTGCCCACAGCTCCTTTGGGCTTCATCGCACCAGCGCTACTGCTACTACTACTTCGCGGGAGTGCGACCCCGCCACTAAGCGGGTTCCCCTGAGCAGACCTCAAACTCGCAGCGCCACGAGCTTTGGTGCCGCTCGACGAGGACGCCGCCAGCGCGGCATAACGCTGTACGACGAGCTGACGGCGTTGTTGCTCACGCTGCAGCCAGGACTGCACCGCCGCCGCCCACCGCTCTTCCCCGGGAGGCACCTCCATCTTCGCCTCATCGCTCTTCCTTCCTCGCCGGCCGCACGAGGAGGACGAGGCTTCACTCGAATTCGAACTCGAACTCGACGCGCTGCTGCTGTAACGACAACAGCGCAATTCAGTGGCAGAAGTCGTTCTCTGCTTTGAACACGGATGGTGTGGCGAAGCGCACGGCGGGGTAGTGGTGGTGGCGTCCCCGAATGCATCAGCCGGCGCATCCCTGTCACGGTAATCCTTCGTGCGAGCCGTCCCACTGCCCGCCTTTCCGTCCTCCCGTCGACTGGCTTCGCTCTTTGAATGCTTCTTGTTCGAGGGCCCACAAAAGCGACGGCAACCACGACACTTCTGGAACGTGTCACGCCAGTAACGCTGTGCGGTGTGCCACAACGCCATCGTCTCCACTTCATCCATCATTCGCTGCGGTACGTCTGCGGTACTCACGTGGGGCTCCCGTGCCGCCACAGCCATCGCCATACCACGAGGACGACGCGGCAGTCGTCGTCCATCCGATCGATCCTCCCCCTCTTTCTTTCTCGTCTCGTCGTCGTGGCGATTGTTGTGGTGGTTGCTGTTCGTGGAAGAGCTTGTTTGACCCGGCTCGCCTGCCTCCACTGACTTCTGTGGTGCCGCTCGCTCCGCGTCTTCTGCATCGAGTACGCGCTGCAGGGCTTGCAGTCGCTCCAGCGCCAATCGTGTTTTGAGCCGGTACAGGTGATGCGCTGCTGACAACACCTCACCCGCCATCAGGCCGTCATCGCTGTCTTCCTCCCAGAGCAAGCGTTCGACCTCACGGACCGCCGCATCAACATCTGCGGGGGAGGCAACGAGAGCTTGAGGGTCTACGGGAGGGTGCGCACGGCGCGCCGGCAGGTCAGAGGAGGAGGCCGAAGAAGGGGATGGCGGTGTCGGTGGTGAAGACGCGAGCAGATTCAGCGACTCCTGAATGTGTGACAGCGTCGCAGCCGCGCTCCCGCCACACTGACGCCAGTCGATTCCGTAGAAGCCACCGGCACTGGGGCCCGGACCACCACCACTGTAGAAGCCGAGGTAATGGCGCCGCAGCAGAAGGTACAGCACGGAGGGGTCCATGTGTCGCAGCACAGTGTGACGAAAGAGCAGAGGCACCACGCCTTCCTGCGTGAAGAGACCTGTGGAGGACAAGGCCGTCGCTTGCACGCCAGGCGAAAAATAAACAGCGGACGGCCCGCCGTGCCGCCCTGCAACGCTGCTCTGCGCTGCGACGTCCATCGCTCCGGCCATGCCGTGGAGGTTAGCATCCATCAGCGCGACCAGGGTCAAGGCAATTGCCTTGATGTCCTGCGTCAGATGTACCAGTCGGCTGCAGCTCATCGAGACACACGTCGTCGGCGGTGGGTGTGCGGCAGCGGACGACAGCCGATGATGGGAGTGTGGATGCAAATAACCCCTCGCTTCACTACCGGCAGAAGAGCCAGACGGGCTCCTGCGCGGAGGCGGCACTCGCCGCGACGATAACGTCGTGTCAAGTCCGTCATCGTCCGCAGCGTGGGACAGCGAAGAGTGCGTCTGCGACGTTGTACCCAGGAAGGGAATCCCTCCTTCGGTCGCTGGTGGTGGTGGTGGACGACGACGACGACGACGACGACGACGACAACGTCTCGAGTCCGGACGCTGCGATGATCCGTGGTGGCTGCCGCTGCCTAACGAAGAAGACGATGATGAGCAAGTCGGCATTTCACCACTCCAGCCAGCAGAAGCGAACGCGGGTGGACATCGGCGTAGCGCCTCCAGACGTGGCAGCCCCACCTGGCGCCACCACGCCGCAGCGCTGTGGTCCACCGCGTCGAGGAGCCCTTTATGCTGAAAGGGCGTCAGTAGCTCCCCATACAGCGCTGGGTCGCGCAGGAGGCTACGAAGTATCACAGGAATTTGATCTACCGGCCCTAGTTCATGCGAGAGCAAGGTGTTGTAGTGCGCCAAGGACGGTGCCTCGAGGATAGAATCCTTTACCACGTCGTTCGTACTCTCCGGAGACCGGTCACGGCCTCGCGAGTCTAAGCTCCGAGCCCGAAATGTAAAGGTGGAGACTTGCATGTTACGGTTTCGTGTGCTCCCTCCCTCTAGAAATACAGATTTCTGTGCGGTGCGCTGAGTGGCTTTCTTGTACTGCTTTTTTGAGTGAGATACGCAATGTTAAGATAAAGATGATTTATGCTGTGATTGTTATTTGTTTTTGCTGTAGCTTTTTTTTTTTTCTCTCCTTCGTTGCTGTGAAACACGACGAACAACGAGAAAGGAAGAGCAGCTTGGGGTTGTGTTTATATCTCTTTCGTTGCACTTCCAAAGGAAAATAATATATATAAATAAGTGGTGCTGTTCGTTGTTGATTGATCAGAATCAATATGGCGTTCCAACACTTCTCGATGTAGAGTGTGTGTCGGCCAAAACACTACGATGCTCGTCTGGCTGCTGAATTTATATATTTTTCCCTTTACACTCTTCTTTCTTCTTCTGTTTTTTTTTTTTTATGTTTGTCCAAAAATAATGCGAATTCACTAAATCACAAAATAATAATAATAATAATATCAATAACACGAAATCAACCGTGGAAAGCAACGTAAAAGATGGAGGAGGCGTATGAGCAAGGCAGCACTCACGGAAAAAGAGCTCCTCGAGATGCTGGAAAGTTCAAAAATTTCCTAATAAATTTCTTCTGGACTTCCGATCCGATTCTCGGAGCGCGTCTCTGCTTTCTGTATTTCTGCAGTGGTTTTCTTTTTCTCAGTTTGTATATGAGTAAACAAATAAAAATATGTGTATAGAATAGAGAGAAAAAGAATAAAATTCTAAGCTCCGTCCAGTGAGAAAAAAACAGAAAAATGATACGTAGAGAGAAGGGGACGTAAAGTAAAGTAAAGGCAAGGCTAACCTGAAAAGAACGGATCAGTGCACAGAGAATAGTGTGGCACCGATAATAATAATAATAATAATAATAACGAAGAAGGTGTCCTACTTGATTTTATATGTTGTTTTCTTCTTTGCTGCACTCCCAATCGTTTGTTTCGCTCTTTGTGCAGCTGGTTTTTTATTTGGGGGGTGCAATGAATTTCAAGCTTTGACAAATAGTAATCGTGTGTGGATTCTGAATATTTTTTCCTTTTACTCTCTAAGCAAGTAACGTTTGTAAATTCTTTTTTTTCCTTTGTTTTTTTTTTGTTTTTTTAAACTTTTTGTGTTGCCGCACTACAGTCTTCTCTTGGTGTCGCACACAGGCACTACTGAAGGCGCTCTGTGTGTGGGAGGGGGGGTTAGAATGATCTACTTCACTAATCTTTATGTATCTTTTTGATTGTTTATTTATTTGTGTGGATAGGAAGTTCTCTCCTTTTTTTTTTGTCGATCTACGTTAAATAAATCGTAGTTCTCTGTTCTGAAAGCGGTTGTGGTCGTTTCCTTCCTTTCTTTGCTCGTTTGTTCGTATGATGTCACCTTCAGGACGGACACACAATACTACAAAGAAACGATACGCGGAAGAAAAAATAATAATAGCAGAACAAAGAAAAACGTTAAAATAGAAAAAAATCAACACGAGAAAACAAGACTATGACAACGAAAAAACGAAGAAGAAGTACGAAACTCTTCTTGAAACTCAAGCGATGGTCCAAAGGTGAGCAGATGCTGCACCGTGAAACTAAACTTTACTTTAATGAACGGAAAAAAACAAGAAACGAGAGAGATAGAAAACAAAAAGGGAGAGGAAAGGAACGATTAGTTAAAGACTGATCCCATGTCTCGCTGCTTCGACTGCGGCATACTCCCATCCCTCTTCAGTTGTTATTCATTAGTAAGGCTTTGATTCTTAGCCTTTTTTTTAAAAAAAAAAAAAGGATAATAAAATAATAATTAAATTGGGTTGTTGTTGTTGTTGTTTTTGTGTGGGTCTTCATTCCACCACTCGATTGACCACGCTGTCTCTTCTCCCTTCTTCATCTCTCTTTTCTTATTAGCAGTGCCGACGATCACCCCGCCGCACTCAATAGCCCATACATATTAGTGACAGGATGTGTACGAAACAATCCGCACAGTGACATACCTATCTCCTCTCTGCTACGGAGAAAAGATCAAACCGATTTTCCGGTCGTTAATGGTATTATTATTCTTATTATTATTTTTAAATAGATATTTCAGCTTGTATTTTTTCTTTCTATTGTTGTTGTTTTTTTTGAATTCTTTTCCCGTCCAACTACTTCTTCCCCGCCGCTTCGGTGGTGCCACTGCTCGGTACGATGAGCTGATTCAACGGCTGCTCCGTAAAGTCCACTTCCGGATCCTCCAAATGGTCCTCAAAGTCCATCACGCGATGATGAGCAGCGGAGGCCACCGCCACGGTCAGCAGATCCGTCACCGCGAGAAGATTCACAGTGTGCAGCCTCGTCGCACGCTTGATGGGGACCACAGGCTTCCCACTCGACGGCTCGGCCTCGGCTTCGAGGCGGTCCTCCGCCACTTTCTCCGTCGGGCCCGCCTCCGGCGCGGCAGCGGACTCCCTAGCAGGGTTCACAAACCGCATCACGTGACCCCCCATCGCGGCGGAAGGCACCGGTGTTTCCCGGTGGAAGTACGGAAACGCCACACCCTTCTGCAGCACGAGCGGGGTGACGCACGGCACCTTGGGCGGGATCGTCAGGGCCGCGTTGTCCACAAACCAGACCACGGTGGGATGCGCTGCGCTGCTCGCCGTGACTTCCGCTTGGATCTGATGGATCAGTGGAGTCAAGACCGTGGAGAGCGTTCTGTCATGGAGCCTCTCATTCGCGACGTAGAGGCCTACAATCTGACAGCCGTCCTTGGCAGCGGTGGTTTGCGTGAGGTTCACGGCGACATCCACGAGCGGGTGCGGGGCAGAGTACACGCAGGAATGAAACAAGGGAACGACATCCAAGATGGTCACCGCCTCTGCGCCCGCCTCCCCTTCCGTTGGCCGGGTTGCTTCGCCGTCATCCCCTTCTCTATTCGAAGGCCCACTAGAAGCCGCAGCGGGAGTTGGATCGCTGTGGGGGGCTGCGAACTTGCCCACGAGAAGTCCAAAAATGGGCTGGGTGGGGTACTTGAGACAGTGGAGAATAGCCTTGGTGTACGCCTCGGCAGAGGCCGAAACCGATACCTGGCGGTTCATCCCGATGTCTTCTTGCTTGGTGGTGGTGGTCCTAATACGTGTGGGGAGAGAGAGGAGGGAGTCAGATGGACGGGCTTGCTTTATTAAAATGACTGGTATTAATAATAATAGTTAATGAGAATAGCAGTGATACGGAAGCTTTTATTTGGCTTACGAGACAAAAAAAAATTTGAGGGCTGCGCCGCAATCAACAATACAATTACTTCGCGTCCACTTCAGCACACCCACACATAAAATAGAGGAAGGAGAAAAAAAAAAAAAAAATTGATAAACTCAGAGAAATGAAAGACAGACGTAAAGACAGAAAGTACCCTTAAGGATACAAAGGAAACAATAATAATCATAATAACAACAATTAGTATTATTATTTTATTAGGTCTGTTGTGTATTATGGTTTCTTGGTGTACAGTGACCGAGCGAGAGGAAATGTCCATGACGATGTTCGGAATCGCCCATTTTGTTCCACCAAAACAGAACTTCAATCAAATAATCGAATCGGCCGCCATTGAACAGTCAATAGTCCAGCAGAAAAGATATCTTAACGAATTGAACATTCTGTTTTATCGAGCTAAATTCTCCGCATCAGTGTTTTTTTTTTCTCTTAATGTAACATGTAGAACAGAGTGTGTGTGACGTGAGAAAAAGGAAAAAAAAACTAAACGAAACGAAAAAATCTACCAAAACAGTTTTTCTTTATAAAAAAAAAGGGGGAAAGGAGGGTTTGGATTAGGGAGATAATTGATTTAACTACTCATTTCTCTGTCCATGCACAAAGATGAACCCCATGATGTTGGACGAAGTCCTGTGACCGACAAAACCAGCTCGAACAGCCCTCCTTCCCATTATTCTCTATAATTGTTGTTTTTCTTTGGAATATAATATAATTTGGTGGTGGTGGTGGTTCGGGTGAGCGAAGCCCCTACAGCAGTGTGAGGAATATCAAGTCGTCTCGCCTCTCATCACCACGCTCATAGATGTCTTCCTTCTCTCCTCTCGCCTCCTCCACACCAACGCCAAAAATAGAAGCTTTCAAAAAATCATCAGCACACTAATGAGCACCGACACACACATACACCCCTTTCAAAGGCACAGTGAGAGAGAAAAGGGTGAGAGTGAGAAAAAGGCGTTGACGAGAATGCAGCAGAGGATTTCAACGCCGCAAAAGATATTTAGGGATGGCACACACAGACACGTCTACGAGTGGTGCTGGTTGGGTGGTTGGCAATGGTTCTTCCCCCCGCTTCTTCTTCTCTTTGTTGCTGTCGTCGTCCTTCTTACTTCACTGCTCCAGTTTCCTCCTGGTGTTCCTGGTCTTCTTCTTCATTTCTTCTTGTCTATACACATGTTGTATTGATTCTACTGTCTTTTGTTGTTGTTGCTGCCTGGTTCCCGTTCCGATCGAAATAAAGAAAAGCTCTCAAGTCCTTCTTGATCCTCTTCTCGTTGAAGCGGATTGTTTTCTTTCCTGTACTCTCGCTTTTCCCTGCTCCATCATTCACCGACACCGTCTCAACCCACATACACGCACACCCCCGCCTTAGTGCTTCGCAGCGA
This sequence comes from Vickermania spadyakhi, assembly GCA_030849815.1. Lineage (NCBI taxonomy): Eukaryota > Euglenozoa > Kinetoplastea > Trypanosomatida > Trypanosomatidae > Vickermania > Vickermania spadyakhi. The sequence continues at coordinate 48,686 of JASAOA010001745.1, forward strand.
AGGCATCTTTCTTTCGAATGGGTGGAGAGGGAATGGGGCTCACCGCGCCCGCCATGACGCTCTGGCCCTTCTTTCCCCTCACCACTCCCTTCCCACCTCGCAGAAAATCCTGCTGGGCCTCTAAAATGGACTTTGACCCCGTGGTGAACATCTCGAAGCTCCCCGCCATGTTGTAGTCCTGCGCCGACAGCGTGACAAAATCGAGCTGCTTCAGCCGGACGATGCGATTCGGGTGACGCAGCAGTCGAAACAGAGCAAACTGCCAATACTGTGGGTTATGTTCCGCGATGGGGTTCCCGTGCAGCGTCACTGAGACGGTAAACTGGAGCGGGCAGACGCAGCGCTCGACCTCCTCCCAGTCCTCGATACAATTCCCGTGCAGAAATAGTTTCTGCAAGGGGAGCGAGGAGAAGTTTGGTAGCGTGACGATTTTGTTGTCACTGAGGTCCACGGTGTGAATGGTGACGAAGGCATTCGCGACAAGACCTCGCAGAATAGCAGGAAGTTTATCCACCTTGTCCTGCAGCTGGCACGAGGAAACGCGAACAGCGGTGGCGTCGTACTTTTCACAGGATTCAATCAAGGACTCAATCGTATCACCTTGCTCACTACCGTCATCCAGGAAGCCCGCACGCTCTCCGGCTTCGAACTCGTAGGCCTCCTCATCGCCCTTCTTGTTCTTGGCCTTGATGAGCGTGCGATTCATCTTCTTCTTCTTGGTAGGGTCGTTCTCCGTGGTGAGAAAGACACCTTTGGCCAGTCGGGGATCCAACTCTGGCCGCGGCTTCTTCGCCTTGTGCAGCTGCCCAGAGCACGGCTTCACTTGCAGAAGCTGCACCGCATCCGCAAGGGACAGAAACGAAAAGTCCAACAAGGGGAAACAGTGATTGCGGGTGTCGACCCGCGTGGCGGACTTGCCGTAGAACTGAAGCACTTCTTCCCGGATAATCTCTGCCTGATGGGTAGCGGAGGCGTTGGGATACTCCGACAGCGGGCGCTCCAGCATTTCGTGAAAGGGCACCATGAAACGATGAATCGTCACAATCAGACCCTCGTGAAAGTAGTAAATGTCGTGAAACAGCAGCGTGTCCTTGCCCCACGTCACCGTCAGGCGAGAGAGGAGTTGATTGCGATCGGTGTACTGCCGGCCCATCATGGCGAAGCGCTCACGTAAGTTGCGAGGGGCAGGAGGCGGAGGCAGCACCTCGTTGTCCTGAAGAATCCCCTTTCGAAGCTTGAATTGAAACTTGGTCTCCGCAATCCACTGGCTCTTCGCCACCCAGGAGAGGAGCTCGAAGAACCGGCCCGTGACCAGCAGTGGACCCTCCGAAATATCAATGAGCTCATGATACTCCGCCGCGTGCGGAGAGTTGGGGGAGACCTCCTCCGTTCGGCTCTGAAAGTACGTCGTGACGCCCAACGGCTCGCGCACCGGACCGGATTGCCGCACCTTCTTCAGCATCGCATTCACGGCCAAATTCGCCTTCTCCACCTTTGGGTTCTTCCGCGGTGAAGATCGGCCGTGGTTGTCGTCACCGTCGCTGCCGTCCCCCCCCTCGCCACTGGCTCCCTCCTCCGCAGTGGTGAGGAGACCCGAAATGCCGTCCTCCCCCAGTCGAGTGAGGTGTTCCTTGTACCGCTGCTGCTGCTGCCGTGCGGTTTGCTCTTGCGCCATCAGCAAACGACCCAACTGCAGCTTCGGGTCGACGCGGACTCGAAAGTTGTCGATGAGCTCGGTTTTCCCCGCGCCAAGGCACGGGTTCGGGAAGTGCGTGACTAGCAGGACATCCGGGGCGAGGAGCTCTGAAAAGGAGCCCACATCTTGGTTTTTAATGCTTCGCAGAATAGTCTTGCTGCCAATTTCTATCTGCTCGTACTCCATGACCACTGGCTTTACAAATAATTTTTTTTTAAAAAAAAAAGGAAGAAGGTCCTCTCGAGGTGTTATTTTTTGTTTTTTTTTTTCGCTCTCTCGTCTAAATCACTTGTGTGTGCGGCGCCACTACTTCTACTCTCGACTCGTTATTTTTGCTGTAGCTTCAGACCAATACCAATAGACTAGGCGTGCCGATCTCTTTTGTTTGTTGATTTTCTAGTCGTTCCCTTTTTACACCTTTTATGCAGTTTTTATATCGAGTGGAGTTATGGTTCCAAAAGTTATGTTTCGACACCAAATTTAAAAAAAAAAAAGGAAGTAACGAAGATAAAGTCCAGTATAGTAGAAACTGCACGCACTCGTCCCGCGCCATCCATCGGGCAGGCCGTCATCCCTTTACTTATTTTGAAGTACTTTTTTTGGTTGAAATATTTCATCTGATTGAGAGAAAAGAAAACCACTCGGGAGTGTTGCTGTACAAAAACAAAAGCGTCATAAACACTTTTAATAATAATAAAAATACAAAAAAAAAATAATCAATCAAAAGAGCTAAGAAGAAGAAGATCTCCTACTATATCGATTTGTTGTTTCGTGTTTGGTTTTTGGTTTTTTTTTCCCCACTTCCGTACGGAATTCAGTACGGAACGAAGACAAGAAAAAAGGTGAAAAGCACCAATGCCTTCGCTCTCACCACAACAAAAAAAAGAGCAGCAATCAGCGAGGGAAGGAGCTCATACAATGTTTCAAGTGAGAAACAAAAGAAAAAAAGGAGAAGAGTACACAACACAAAGGAAAGAAAATAATAATAATAAACACAGATGAACATAAAAAAAAACGTTAGTAAGGGCTCTACATCAAATGGAGGTGACTATACGTATTGTGAGTTTCTCTCTCTCTTTTTGTTTTCAATCTTTATTTCCTCTTTCTCATTGTATGCATCCCCTCATCATCTCGTCCTGCTGGTTCATCATTCCTACTCGTGCACAAAAACAATAAAACACATCCTACTTTAGCCTTCTTCTCTTTCTCTCTTTGCCTTTCTCTTGTTGATTAAATTTTTCTTTCTCGACTTATTTATTTTGTTATTTTATTTTTTTTATCTACTTTTAAAATAACAAAAAAATATTATGAAGGCAGAAGAGTCTTCTACATAAACGAAGCGGTGTGGGGGGGAACACGAAGACCCTCCGTCACACATCCTTTCGGATGGCGGAGGTCGGCTTGAAATTACATCGGAACAAAACAAAACAAAAAAGAGAGAAAATCGTTTCTACCCACCTTGTTGGGACAAAAAGAGCTCATGCCAACAACGAAACACCATCTTGATCGGCAGTTATAAGGTTCTCAACCCCTACTTCCGTCCTTGATCTTTTTCTTCTTTTTTATGGAGTTTGTTTTTTAATTACTTTTTCTTGTTTGGCTGTTGTTTTTTTTTTTTGTTTTTATGTGTGTGTGCTCGAAAGCGGTGAATGATAAAATTAAAATACAGAAGTGGCAGGGGCCTCTCTTTTTGATCTTCAGTAAGTGCCTTCCCACCAGCGTACACGCACACACACAAGCAAAACCTTTAAAAAGAAATATATGTGTGTGGTGCACTTACAGCAAACATCTGGTTGTTAATGGATTTAGTCATTGATTTATTGTCATTGATTTCGGTTCTTTGATTTTTTTTTGATTTTTTCTGTGGTTCTTAATTTTTTGTGTTGAAACAAAACAAACCAAAAAAGCAGTCTTTAAAACAAATGTGGGAGCACAAACACGAAACATCTATTGGTTCTCCTTGTTCATCACCTGTTTTATCGTGTCAGTTTGTTGGCTCCTCGCAAAGACCTGATCCCAACATTCCTCACTTCACGTCTTCTCTCATACGTTAATCACTTTCCTCGTGTTCTGTCGAAAGAAAAAAAACGAAAACGAAATGCGAAAACGCACGTAGAAGAAGAGGAGGAGCAGCAGGAACCACGCATCTTTCATCGATTGAAATTATTTACATGAGCGTCTTACAAAAAACACACAAAATAAAACGCCACAAAAAGAAAAAATGAGGGGTTGTGTGTGTGTTTGTTTTTTTCTCGTTTTTTTGTTACATCTGCATCTACGGCTGCTGGTGCTTCTTCCGCTGTGCCGCGATGGCCTGGACGTAGTCCGTGTTCTTGTACTTCGCCCCCATCTCCACCAGCTCGTTCTTGCTCTTCTTGATGCCTCTCATCTTCGCCTCGCTGGAGACCAAATCCTCCTCATTCAGCAGCCGGTGCTTCTCCGTGTACGCCTCCTCGTGCGCCAAGCCCACGAGGCGGGCGGTGACCTGCGGATGCTGCATCGTGGCGGGCATTTCAGCGCTGCCGTGGGACACCGCAAGTGCGCCGCCGTCCGCAGGACGCGCGCCACGGGACGGCGTGAAGGACGGGGCCTGCGAGGGGGTGTCGCTGCTCGGCGGCTCGGCACGCTTCGCCTCGACGCGCTTCGCCTCCTCCTGCTGTATCTGGTCCCCATTCATGCAGATATTCTTGTTGTACGCAATGACCTTGCGCAGGATCGGCTCCACCTCCTCGCGGCGGTCGTGCTCGATGTTGTGGATGTACTCCACATACGCCAGCACCTCCTCCAGCTCCTTCTCCGCCTCCTCAATCTTCTTGGCGTGCTTCTCGTTCGTGGGGTCGAGGGTCTCCATCGCGACGTCCTGGTCAAGGCGGGAGGAGCGCTGCTGCAGACGCATGCGATCGGCCTGCACCACACGCTTGGCGCGGGCCTCCTCAGCGCCGTACGTGAACATCTCGTACCGGCGCACGTAGTCCTGGCTCTCGCGGTTGTTGAGGTCCTCGTCCTCCTCCTCCAGCTGCGCCATGCGCTTGAGGAGCTTCGGCTCGAACGCACTGACGTACTTGTCGTACATCTCAGAGCACAAATTCCACCGACGAAGCACATCCTCGGTAAGTTCCAGACGAAGACTGTGCGATTCCTGCGCGTTGAGCACTTCCGTGGCGGCGGTGTAGACACGAGATCGCTTCTCGCGCTCGTTCATCTGCTCCTGGCAGTACTTGCTCTTCTCTATCGCGGTGGTCTGGAGCTGAATCATAATCTCCATCATCTGAGACCAGAGATCCATCTCCTTCGCCTCGAAGGTCTTCATGCCACGCATCATCTCGTCCATCGCGGCCAGCTCCTCCGCCTCGAGCCCACGGAGCTTCTCGCGAGACTCCTCGGCATCGTCGTTGACCTGCGCCAGGTCCTTCACCACCCGCGGCAGGAGCTGCTCCACCCGTTGGCGGAGCATGTCCGCAGCGCGCTTGGCGTTCTCAATCACGCGAACCACTTCCTCGCGGAACTCTCGCACATCATCGGCGTGCATCGCGACGAGCAACATGCGGGACTTGTTCATCAGCAGTAAATCATTCGAGAAGTCGACCTGGGCGTGAAGGTTGCGCAGGGCATCCGCGGGGTTCAAGTTCTCAATCGCGAGCTCCTTCCTCCCCTTGGCAGCCACCACCCGCTCCTCCATCTTGAGCAATGGCTTCTCCATCTTGGTGAGCTCCCGCTCCGAGTACTCCACAGGGTTGTAGTGAAAGCGCTCGTGCAGGACCACGGCGGTGGTGCTGGGACGGATGGGCCCCACCGCCTTCCCGTCGGCGTCGGTCTCATTGGTAACGTCCTCCGGCTTCGCAATGCGGTCAAACACCTCCAGGCTGACGGCGTATTGATCCAGCGGAGCGAGAAGCAGGTTAGAGGTGAGCAACGCATTCATGGTACGTTGAATGTTATCCAATGGAATCGCCGACACCGCCGCCACCTCCTCGATCTCCTCTGCACTGCACAACAGCTTGAAGTCCTCAATGAGCTTCTCGATCGGGACCGAGAGGTCCTCGGTGCACTTATACGCCTCCCCGTACGCCTCCATCGCGTCGGCGGTGGTGAAGGCCATCTCTCGAGCGTCGGAGGGGTAGTGGTTCAGGATCATCTTGAGCTGATCCAGCTTCTTACGCCAATCCTGCAGAAACTTCTCCACCGCATGACGGAGTTCGGCATTGAGGGCGGACTGCTGGCAGTTGTGGTAGTCATTGCCGCGGTTTTCGAAGGGTTCCGCCAATCGAGCCTTGCTGATCACCTGGGTGCTGGTGCGGGAGGGGTCTAACATGAGCGTCGGGTCCGTCTGTGCGACCCCGTTCGAATCATCGGCGATCGCAGGGAGTCGTCCGCCGTTGGGAGTGCGGGCGTTCCGCGGGACATCGTAGCCGATTTGGGCGTTTAGAATCGCGAGAGCCTCGCTCGGGGGGCTGGGGTTCAGTGTCTTAGGTTTCCCACTATAGCCCGTACGAGGGGTACGGTTCGTGTACGGACGGCGCTCAGGGTACTCCGAACTCATAGTTTCCAAAAAAAAACAAAAAAATATATCAGCGAAACAAAGTTTTTGGTTCGCTATTCTCCTCACAAGAAAAAGGAGAGGACACTCTGAAACGGAGCTGTATGGGGACGAAACACTAGAGACAGCGATCAATTAAAAGAACCTTGTACGTTTCTTTGCGTAATTTTTTTCTTCTTCTTCTTCTTTTTTTAATTCGACTCTAGACTAGTCGAGAGCTAAACAACACACACGGAACTCTTTAAAATGTGGGTATGACCAATAATCGAAATAGCAATATAGTGCGATGAGTTATAACAAAAAAAAAAATATTCAATGTGCAAAGTGAAGAAGAGAAAAGGGAGAAGTAGACAAGAAAAGAAAGGAAGTCAGAAAATCACCACTGGCAACGCAAAAATTAACTGTTGGAATGTAATTCAAACAGCATTCTTTCTTATATAAATATATTTTTTGTTACTATTTTTTCGGTGGGGGGAGGGAGGTCTTTACGCATTCTAAAATTACGTCGCTTCACTGTCCCATCACGTTCTATTCTTCCCTATAGCTCCTATATATTTTTTTGTTCTTCTTTTATTTCGCTCTCGTTTCTACGTTGTGGCTGTTGTGGTCCGCTAAATAGCGACCGATGGGTAAAATCAGCTCACTGCATCTCTTCAAAAACTGTATTACTCTCTCCCGCACGAGCACGAAAAGAGTGGCAAAACAAAGAGACGTATTCGGGATGGGAAATCCAAACAGGAAAAGCGCCAATAAAAAGTGAAGGGAGGGGGGGGGAGGGAAGGGAGAACAGTCAACAGTAACCGTAGAAGTAGAGAAAAGAAGAGATGAAACCCGCATGCTTCTCTGCCACTATTTCTTTCGGTGTGTGTTTGTTTGGTTGTTGTTGTTTTTGGTTTGGTTTTATTCTACATCGCGCTCAAGAGACCCTCCTCTCTCACACGCAGAAGAGTATTGACAGACAAAAAAATATATGTTTTCAAGGCATTTGTTTGTTCGTCTTTTCGTCTTCTCGAAACTACGGAATGTTGATATCCACGCTTTCGGTCTGAGAGCCGTTCGCATTCGGTAGAAACGCCTCCGAGAGCTCGGCATCGTTCAGTCCGGCCTGCGAAACGCCATCGGACATGTGAGGGGCAAGGCAAGCATTCTCCGCCGCCAGCGCCTCCAGCTTCGCAATCACACTATCGCCGATACGCGTGCCGTGAAGGGAAAGCAGCCGGATGCCGCGGTTGAGTCGCAGCAAGCGGAAGAGGAGTTTGGTCGAGGGCAAGGTGATCTTCGGGTTGTTGCGCAAGTGAATGGAGCAGATGGAAGGGTGGTTCCCCAACACCTCGCACAGGTTCTCTATATCCACGTTATTCAGCGACATGCCGTTGAAGTGCACGTGCTGAATGTTCGGCAGATGCTCTACAAAGCTCAAGATGGCCATGAAGCCGGTGTGTCCAACGTAGTTGGAACTCACATCTAACTCCTCTACCAAGTCCGAGTAGCGCGGATCGGCGGGAAGACGTGAGAGCAGGTAGCTGTTCGGTTTGCACTGGTACTCCTCGCAGCAGCGAAGGTAGACGTCCTTGAGGGAAGGCTCCGGCTCCTTATCCCGTTTGTCTTCCCCCTCCAGCGCCATTCTCGCCGCAGGCCCAGTGAGCATCTCGCGTGTTAAGCACGAGGGCGGCGGGAGTTCCAACGGGCTCTCCGTGCCTGCTCGATCGTTCGACGAGATGCGAGTCGAGCCCTCCCCCCCCCCCGCCACCTCCTCGCCGTCCAGACCGCTGAAGGCCCCACCAGACGGGTACCCACCCGGTGTGACGGCGGAGGGCGACACCAGCAGTCCGCCGCTGCCTTCCACACCACCGTGGACGCTGTGAACGCTCCCACCAGCTCCCATCATCATCGTGTTGTGCGCACTGCTACGACGGCCCACCGCGGCACCCGCTTCCGAGTTGGTCCACGCTGCACTGCCGCGGCGGGAGCCGCTGCCTGCCGCTGACAAGGCCTCGAGCTCTGGCCCGCCGCCCGTGATGGACGATCCATTCGCGTTGGCACTGCTGCCCGTCTCCCGCACCGCACTCGCAGGAGTGATGCCCGTCGGGAGCTCCGCCACACTTTCGTCGCTCTCCGAACTCGCTTGCAGATGCGGGATACTCGTCACACTAATCAGCGATTGGCTGTGCGATGAAACGCGATCCTCCTCCTCCTCCTCCTCGCCTGGTGGTGGGGCGGCGGCGAACGCCTCTTCCATGCGCGGGACCGCTGCGGTGCCGCCTTCGAGCTTGGACCCCCTTCGGAACGCTCCGCTGGCAGCGGGAGCCGCCGGCAGAGGCACCGGCACCGCGGCACTGACCGCGGCCGTACCGCTCTCATTCGCGCTGTTCAAGTTGCTCTGCGAGAAGCTGCCGCCCCGGGTGTGCGCCGAAGCGGTGGCGGTGGTGACCATGAAGGAACCCGTTTGGCCCCACACCCCACGTGGCGGCCGCACGTAGCCGCCTTCCTCCTCCGGCACCGGGATCTCATCGGCTCCGTCGGTGTTCCCATCATTGGACTCCGCGAGGGCCTTGAGGTGCTCCAGAAAGACGTGGCGCTGGTCGACGGGAGCGGAGGTGTACGCCCGGTACAGCTCTGTCTCGAGCAGACGAACGTTGACGACATCGAATCGGCTAAAGGTGATGTTCGCCTTGTGCTGCTGCTGGTACTGCAGCCGGCCAAGCAGCTGCTTGTAGATATACAAGTGGGTCTCAAAGTACCCACCACCGAGCTTGGTGAGGTAGTACGCAGTGACACCAAAGTTTCCCAACAGCGTGGACACGTACATGGCTTTCGTGGGTCCACTGAAGGGTTCATACTCGAAGGTGATGGTGTGGCTCCGACCAATGCGAGGACCCAATTGCAGAGAAGTCGGGGTGCCAACGACCTTTGCGCCTTGTAGCACGTCCAGCAACCGTCGCGTCTTGAGCTCGCTGTATTCATCCGTGGTCATCACCCCTGGGTAGTTCATTCTGGCGACATCTTCCACCTCCACGCATAGCAGCACTTGATTAATCTTGTACTTCGGCATCCCAGTGATCTCCGCCACCGCAGCGTCGTCAATGAGATTCTCGTACACGTTCAGCTCTAGTGTCATGCATGCAATGCTACCGACTCCCACTGTTTTGGTGGGCGAGAAATCAGGTCGCACCCGCAGTGGGTGCATCGGTAGTGAGAAGGACAAGGCAGCATCGCGGTCTTCATACTTCAGCTCCCCGTAGCGTGGACTGCGCTCCGATAACAAGTGCGCCGATGGCACTTCGCTGTACGTGACGTTGGCATCCAGCCGGAGGTTCGTCGGATTGCAGAAGTACGGAAGGAACATGCGATTCAGATACCCTTCCAGCTCCTCCGCGTCGGCACAGCGCACCGTCACTAAATACCCACGCTGGCCAATGATAGTGCCGATGCAGTACACCACATCATGGGTCACGAGTTCCGTCTTTTGGTGCACGCTGTAGTAGAAGTGGAAACTTGGGTGCCCCCCCAGGCGATGGGGGCATCGGAGTTTTCTCCCAATCTTCAGCCGAGACAAGCGCTTCTGTCCATCGACCGCAATCACGTTGGGGTTCTTGAGCACGTGCTGCACACTCCCGACACAGTACGCCGCGAGTGTCATGAAGGGTGGAATATGCGAGTACAGAATTTCCACCTGTGTACCACGTTGCATCGTTAAATCTCTTGGTAAACCGGAGGGGATGGCGTTGGAGGTGTTGTTACCGGTTCCCACAGCGATCATCACCGCGGGTTCGCTCTGTGACGAGAAGTCCATGAAGCGCAACGCCGGCGTCATGGGGCAGTGTTTGACATCGCGATCGAGCCGGCTGAGCTCCTCGATGCGCTCCGGCTCAATGAACCCCGGCTCCCAGTGAGGTGGGCACAAGAGCTGCACGCGAGCCGCCTCGTGAAGAAAGGTGAGCGTGAAGTTCCATTCCCGGCGCATCCCAGGAAGGTGCCCATCGTTCTCGTGGGTGCTATTCTCCGCATTCAGCTCCGCCTCAACAGCGGGCTGCAGAGGCGAAACGAGAGCGCTCATTCAGTGTAGTAGGGTCTCTCGATCACAAGGTTCACAAAAACAAAAAAAGAGAAAGAGCTCTGTAGGGTGTGATGTACCTCTGTCGGTGTGCGTCGCTCGCTCTCTCTTGTTCTATTATTTTTATTATAATTTTATTATTATTTTGTACCGCCAAGCTCAAAGGTAAATCTACTGAAAGCAAATTTTAAAAAAAAAAAGAAGGAAAATAAATAAGGTCTCTAACGCCAGTCACTGTCGGAATTTTACGAGCAAGCTCTTTCAGGGAAAAAAAAACAGAAAACTCTTTCTCTCTCTCTTTATATCTTAGTATGTATGAAGTAGTGGTTGTGGTTTTAGTTGTTTGTACATAAGCGCTATTTTTAAAAAAAAGATAAGAAGATAAATATATTTCGCTGTTTTCTACGATTCACTCTTCTCTTTAGACGCAATGAAAAGGAAGAGAAGTGCAAAGCGGCCAAAAAGAAAAGAAAAAAAAAAAGTAAACCCTAAAGTAATGTATTTTTTTTTAAAAGACTCATGCTGTCCCTACTCTCACAATCGATTCCCTGTCGTTGGCGCAAAAGTAAGTTTTCTTTTCCTCTCTCTTTTACTCGCTCTTCATCTCGTTGATTCATGACTGACATTTTAGAATATGCCTGGGTGTGAAATCCCGCTGATCCCTCTCGGAAAGTCGATTCCAATCGTATTCGTACACCCCATCCAGCAGTGTTATCGGGCGTGACAGCGACGCAAAATACGGTACCGACTGCAGCTGTGGCCAGAACAAGTGCAAGAATCCACAGCGGCAGACAAAGAACAAAAAATCTCGTTCCACGACTGTCGTCTTGGCGTCGTTATGGCACGGCATCCGAGGGTGAGGGCGGTGTTCCGCTACGCAGTTCCATTTGGTAAGAGCGGGTGGGGAGACGGCTTCGCTGTGGTGCACTCCAGTGTGGCGCTCGAGCAGTGGTTCTGGTCCGCAGCGTGCGGCTGGCACGGGGCGTTGGCATCGCCAGTCCACGGTATCCCACCCGCCTACTGCCCCTGGACCTTCAACGAGGCGGTCTTCCGCCTCCTCCACCACAACGACAGCGTCACTGTCATCGTACGACGCGGCAACGGGGGGGGTGCGAGCGGCTATCCGCTGCAGCACCAGACGCAGCACCTCTGCTCTGCGCCGCTCAGCGGCTTCCACTTCGTACGACGACGTTCGATTCGGAGAAGAGGCGTCGCAGACGCACACGCACTGCAGTGGTGTCCACCCCCAGTCGTCCACCCGCGTCCAGTCGATCGCTCGCGACGTTCGGAGACAGGCGGCGACGCACTCCACAGCGCCGGCCCAAATAAAAAAGTGTAGAAAACTTCGCCGGGGCGGCCGTACGACAGGCGGCGGGGTTAGCCGAGCAGCAAAAACAGGGTTCCTCGCGTGATCGATCCCTTGAGTGGCAGCCACCGTGCTATTCGGTCTTGTTTCCTCGCCCTCACCGAATGCCGTCCGATGACCACTACGACTCGTCGTTGTTGCGGGACACGGCTTCGTCTGACAGAACTTCGGGACTTGGCAGAACGCATCGCATTGATGTGCATTACGCTGCACTGCACCGCAGGGGAGGCCACGACGACCTCCACAGCGAGGCGGAGCGAGGCACGACACCACCGCACCATCCTCCACACACTGCAGGACCACCCCTGCGTCTGGGATGCGCTCTACTTGGCACCTCTCGTACAACTTCTTGGTCGCACGGGTGGTGGTGGTGGTAATGCAAGATCCGCTGTCCTGCAGTTCGGTGAGCTGCTGAAGAAACACTTGGTCCTCCTCCAAAGCGTTGCCAGGGACTTCTACATCAATGAAGGAAACGGCCTCATCGTGGAAGACAGACGTGTCCAGCATTCCTCTTTTTAAGTGGTGGTTGTTTCGTTTCGATACAACGCGAGAAAATACCCCTGTGCTTCAAAGACACGGAACGACTAGAGGAGATTACAACCACCCGGGTGAGAGTGGGTGGATAGGCGCGCTGCAGAGTAATTCTCCTGCAAGTAGATCTACAGACAAGGCACAAGCTTCCAAACAAAATTGAA
>JASAOA010001746.1:0-61219 GCA_030849815.1 Vickermania spadyakhi
AGGGGTTCTGCCCACTGCACCACTTCCAGTTACAACGTTGTAAAAAGTGTATTTCTTCTTTGCAGGATCGAATTAGTTAGTTAGTATTATTTGTCGAGCCAGGGTAAGTGTATTGTGTCCTCTGCTGAAGCCTTTGAACTTTTACTTACTTCAATTGAATCCCTTATTTATGTGAATCTCACTTCTTTTTATTATTTATTATCGCGTTATAGGGAAGTGAAGAACATTCAGAAGTTTTTTTGTTATTAGGATGCCGAAAGTGTTCAAGAGCGTTGCTAAGCACGAGGATGATCTTATGGCTGAGATTGCAGGTAAGGGCTGGCTAAAAGTGGTAAGTATTAACGATGTTTCCGGTACTCGTCTTCTGATACTCGCAACAGAAATGAACCCCACGGACTGGGACGTGAAATTCAACGATAATCTGCTCAGCCTTCTGCATATGGCTGAAGGGCGCATTGATGGTGACATCGAAGTCGTGTACGAAACCGCTGACGGAACAACAGAGAGTCAAACTTTCCCACTGTATTGTCCACAAGTGTACGAGGGAGTAAAAAAGAATTTTGAAGGCATAGTTGCAGTAGGTAAAGCAGCGGGTCTTACGGAAACAGATCTTGCGGCTATTTTTGCAGGGACTCTTGGCACGCTTGGAGAGGATGACAAGGCGCAACCGTTCTTAGATGTTAATATGAATGATATGATGCAACATATGGATGCGAATAATATGGAGTGCCCAGCACAGTAATGAAAAAAATAAATTGAATCCTCCGTAGGATCAACTCGTGCTTTCGTTAGGTTGATCTCACTTTTTAAGATCGTCACATATTTGCGGGATTGAATTACTTGATCATTTGTTCTCATGGGAAGTTATCATTTCTATGAGAGAGGTCAATCTTAGCTATTTCTCCTCCTCATCTGTATCTTTTTTAGTTTATGATGCTCGCTATTCAGACAAACTGCACTAGGGAAGAGAACTTCACGTAACGTACATCGCAATGGAGGAACTTCGCCGAAAGTGCGCGTTCGCTTCCGATACGAAGCCGGTCGAAGAAGATCATTTAGACCTCGATGTGTTACACAGTGCCTACGTCCAGAAAGGAAAAGCCTGGGTGACGGAAGTTCAACCGGGTGTCTGCTCTCTGTCGGTAAAGGAAGCGGCACAGGCGGATCGCCAGCATCTCCCGTGCGGAGCAAGGACGCTTCTCTTTGAAGGTGCCACCGGAAGAATAAAAGCCCGTGGGGTGAACAAGTTTTTTGATCTGTGCGAAGTGGGAGATGCCTGGATTCCAGAAAGCGACATTTGGAAATTGTGTTCTGTTCATGTACAGAGAAAGATGGCTGGGTTTTGTGTGTCGCTCTTCTCCTTCGACGGCCACACGTTGTCCGTCATGTCCAAGCACAGTGTGGATGGGCCACATGCACGAATTGCGAAGCGGATTATTCAAGAGCAAATGACAGGGGAACAACAAAGCCAAGCGGCACAGGATCTGTCGCGGATGAACGCTACAGCGACCTGTGAGTGCATCGCCATCACGGAAGACAGTTCACATCCCGTGCTGGAGGAGGAGTACGATAACGCATTAGTTCTTTTTTCAATTCAACGCAATTGTGTGGCGGAGTTTGGCTTAACTCCAGAGGAAGTGCAATCCTACGCCGTGAGGTGGGGACTGACGGGTGTTCCCCAGGCAAGAGTAGCGGATAGTGCACATTTAAACTCCCTTATTGATCTCCTGACGACCCAATGGAGTCCTTTGATGAGTCTGCAAAGTGCGGACAGTCCTGCACAGAGAGAACTTGGTGAGGGAGTGGTACTCGTCATATCAATGCCGAAGGAGAAGCGTCGTCTTTTATCAGAGTGGAATCAATGTGCGAGGGTGAAAGTGAAAACAGCAAAATACGTTACTCTCCGAAACCTTCGCTCGTTGGTAAAGGGAGAGTCACACTGTCGATCGTTTTTCATTCACGCTGTTTTGCTACAGTGGGCAGCTCTACACAATGTCAATGCTACTGATGTCATTCAACATGATGGTGTATACAAATTGTGGAGGCATTTCAACAGTTGGATGGCAGAGAGTGGCCGACAGCGATATCGAGGCTCTTCCCAATGCATTCAGGATGCTTTGCAGCTTCTTCTACAGGAGACCGTCAGGGATGTGTGGCGGCAGTTTAAAGCGCCGATAACTTTCGTGATGCTCTGTGGACTTCCTGGAGCCGGAAAAACCACCGTTGCCAAAGCTGTTCTAAACGGTTTAGCAGACATGCCTTCTTCCCCTTTTCATGCAGCGGTGTACCTCAGCCGCGATGAAATCCACAAGAAAATAGAGTCCGATACAATCGACGGCACTTGCGGCAGCAAACACCAACTACGGCATCTGAAGGGAGCGGTTCATACACATGTTCTACGTGCGCTGCAGGAATCAACCTATGCCAGCGCATCTTTAAGCGATAAAGTAGTGATAGTCCTTGACGCCTGTAACAGCACGCCTGCAGCTCGCCAAATATGGCGAAACGCTTTGGCAACTCATATTGACTCTTGGCTTGTCGTGCATGTTTGCTGTTCGGACGAGAAAACACTCGTGGAGAGGCTTTCTTCACGTCAGAATCATGAGCGTTTACATGATGTGGTGGAAGCCCAGCGTGCTCTGTACACCGTTCGGAAAAAATTCATTCCGCCATCTAGTACGGAAGGCTGTAACGTCTTTCATTTGGAGACCACTGCTTCCGACTTGAAGAACATAGCTGCTGAATTAATCGGTGCGATATCTCCAAAAAATTCCGCCAGCGAGTTTTGTCATTCCACTACACTTCTTAAGTGGGATACCATCTCTGAATTTCGGAAAAGACAGCACAGTGTTCTGCTTCACAGTATGCTCAACGTCGAAGCCCTCGATCCGAGCGTGGATGACGTTTTTCAGGCTTCCGGAGTTAGGGGCTCCGCTGGGGACTCGGCAAACGGAAGGGGGACCTCGGTGGAGGTGCAGTTGAATGACTCCTGGGCGAGGCTGGAGGGCGTTGCTGCCGACGTTTTAGCGTCACTACTCCCAAACTCCCAGGTTTCGTTTCATAGTGCTGTAAAGCGTGTGATGAGATTCTTCGGTGCGAGCTCCCCCGTTCTTCTGTCTGGGCAATCGAGATGGCTGGAGGGCTGGTGTCGCGCTGCAGTTGAACGCAGTGGGAACCGGGCAAGTCTCAGTGCCGCTCAACTAATCACTGCACTTCAGTCACGGTTCCCGAAACGTGCTGCGGTCCCTCACATCACGTTGTATTTTCATGAGTCTTCGGTGGACTTGTTTTGGAGAACCAGTGGGCTGCAAGAGGGGCAAAGTATCGATGTTGAGCTGACTGAACTTCTTATTGATCGGTCCGCTGTAGCTTTTCGAGCACAGATACCCAGTCTGAATCGGTCGGCGCAATGGGCCCACACTTCCGAAAGCAGTGTCCCCCTTCACGTAACTCTGCGTTGTTCACATCAAGTGGATTTTTCGTATGGCGGGAAAATGTTTGCCCTGTTCCAGCAGTGGGAAGAGTCGAACACTCAACTTCTTGCCGCTCAGAAAGTCTGCGCCGCCATACGAAGTCGGGAAAAGTACCACAATTTTCTGTGTTTAAAACTACAAAAAACGGTAGTTCTAAACGGAACCGTCGTGTCTCACACTCTCCGTTAATTTCAATTTTCAAGTTTAAGTTGGATGCTGATTGGACGAGCGCCCCTCGCATTTTAATGAATACTTTTGTTGTATTGGTAAATTTAACTTCCTTCTGCTTACATATCGGTCGTACTGTATTTTTATTTATTTAATTTGATCATTAGGATTAATTAGTTGATTCCGCAGCATCACTAGTATGGAAATCGGCTCTGGTACGCCCAAGTCGTTCGAGACTTATATGGGTTATGTGACAGAACATTTTTCGGATGAATTGATATCTCTGTATGAAGTAGATGGAAGCTTAGACGCTGTTCAACACCTGACAGCGTGTTTGGAGAATGGCATTA
The DNA here is from genome assembly GCA_030849815.1 of Vickermania spadyakhi. Lineage (NCBI taxonomy): Eukaryota > Euglenozoa > Kinetoplastea > Trypanosomatida > Trypanosomatidae > Vickermania > Vickermania spadyakhi. The sequence continues at coordinate 3,992 of JASAOA010001746.1, forward strand.
AAGTTTGGGAGTACCCTATCAAGGTATCGAACCCGTAGAGAAGAACAGAGAACTTGTTCACTGATAAAACCTTCGATTAAAGTCGTTTCTATATTTCATATCTTTATTTTTTGCTAATTGATAGACTCCCCAATCCTGTAACAATGCACGCATTGTTTTCGTCTTTAAAAATCAATCTTCTTCATTATTATTTTTTTTGGTTGTTCTTTGTTTGTTTTGAGAGATAACGGATGCGCCGAATAGCTTATTGCACGGCGGCACCTAGGTGCTTTCATCGAATAGCAGCAGGTGTGAGAGCTTCATACACGGCGCCACAGAAGAAGATGGACCACGAGAGGGGCTCCTCTCAACTCAGCACTGCGGAGCTGGATCGAATTGTCACCCTGCTAGAGAATGACCCGCGTATACTGATGGAAGTCGTCAACAATCTCAATCCGTCCGGTCGTCGGCGGCTCGTCGTTGCGGGTGGAGCGATGGAGTGGTTCGGAACGGAGAGCGCGGCACAGGAGGTCGAGCTCGCGGACGTGGACAAGGACCGGCACATCTCTCCAAAGGATTTTGATCACTGGTTTGAAAATGCACTGAAGAGAAAATTGGATCTCCAGAAGCGCCACAACGAGCAGCAAACCTCGAATGAGCAGACAACCACCGCACGCTCTGTCCCCCTGAAGACCCTGTTCCTCGTAGCGGTGGAAGCGGGTCTTCCATTTGTGGGGTTTGGGTTTTTAGACAATGCCGCAATGATTCTAGCGGGAGACGCCATTGATGGGTCCCTCGGATTTTATCTCAACTGTTCCGTCCTCGCTTCCGCCGCTATGGGAAATGTTTGTTCAGGACTACTAGGAATGCAAGTGCATGGACTTATTGAGAACGCGGTAGGGAAAGTGTGTCATTTCACTCCTGTGCTGACCGAAGAGCACATGAAGCATTCAAGTGTCTTTCTTGCCGGCCACTTGGGGGGGACAGTGGGAATTATGATTGGGCTGCTTCTCGGGATGATTCCTCTTCTCTTTTTAGATTCGGATCCCAATGAAAAATCAGACTACGCTATTTTTCAGAAGTTGGATCATAACAGCAGCGGATCCATTGAGCTTCCAGAGTTTGTTAAGTGTTTGGATGAGTTAGGACTTCAAGATTCTCAAAGTAGAGCAGAACACTTGCTCATCAAGTACGGGGACGGACTACAGCTAAACTTTGAGCAATTTGGTAAACTAAGAGCCGACTTGAGGGAAGGAAAAGAAATATTTTGATGAAAATTGTTCGTGTTGGTGCATTTGTCATGGAGCAACGGATAAAAATAAGCGCGCTTAATTTCGTGCTGGCGGCTTTTGTCATCCACATTAGGGTAAAGGTGTTGCATGCAGATGTACGTTTTGCTCTTCTCCTTCTTTTTTTTTTTCCCAGTATAATGAATGTACACGCGTGTATGTCGCATTATTGGCGAAATGTGCTACCATGTGGGGATACCCCTCACCCCTTTTGAGATGTCTCGTCTCCTGGGTGGCGTGGTGGATGAGGAGCTGGTGGAAGTCGTTTGCGAAAACATGTGCGAGGAGGGGAAGCTTTCACGGTGCCCCTATCAGACGTACACACTGCGCCGCTTCCAGCATTCGTACCGCACTCACATCCTTATCTCGCTAGAATATCAAGCGCTAGGAATGATGATGATGGAGACGGACCATCAATCGTTAGTGCGGTACATTCCTCCGCACGCAGAGCACCGCTTTCTGGAGATACGACCGTCCACCATTGGGCCGGCTGCCGGCGCGGGTCTCTTCGTGAAGCCCGGTCGAAAAATACCGCAAGGGTGCGTCTTCTGTGAGTATCGAGGTCGGTCCCTCAACCGCGCTCCACCATGCGACGGTGTCTACGTGGTTCACGTCCGTCTAACAGGTCAGTACATTGATGGCGTCTCCCGCGATGGGACGCACTTATCGCTTGCGACGTTCATCAATGACAACGGACCCGAACAAATGAATGCGGGAATGATGGAATATCACCGACACGCTGGACGCGTTTTTCTCGTCGCCGCACGTGATCTGAACCCGGAAGAAGAGATTTTTGTCCTGTACGGGTCAAATTATTGGGGTTTCGCTTCCTATGAGCTTCTGCAGGAAAGTTTCTGCAAACCATGTCCCGAAAATGGCTCTCGACACAATCGTAAGAGAGTCCGTGAAAATGAGATCGGCAATGCTATTTACTCCTGTAAGTCTTGTGGGGAGAACGTTCTCTCTCGTGCATGGCAGCTCCACGCTCCCCATTGCGGGGACTCTCTAGTACGTCGTCCACTGCTTCACCTGAGTTGCATGCCCCTCTCCCCTTTCACTTTTGTATCTTCACATGATCAAATTAGTGCCGCCCGACGTCATCGAGCACAGATGGTCTCAATGTCGATGGTCAAATACACGGACCCCCAAACCTTTGCTCATACGTACGAAGATGTTGTTCGAGACCGTGAATTTTTGTTTCAGGATGTGGCAGAGGAGATAAAGAAAGAAGAGAAGCAGAACGAGTAAAAGTACCTGGTGTGCACGCTGTTGTGCTTCGAAATGAACTGGAAAAAAAAAACTTTTTTTTTTTAAGTCCAGAAGGCGTGTCAATTGCTCTCTTTTTTTTTGTTGTTGTTGCTGATTTTGTCTTTCCTCATTTATTCTATCGTTGATAATTGCTCATTTTATTTCTAGTGTATTTTTCGAGATCCGGCACGGGTTTCGTATCCAATGAGTGGTAGTCTGTTGCTTCGACAAGCCACAGAGGTCGCCCAACGGGTAGTTGGCTCAGAAGGCTCGTACAGTTCGGTAATGCTGAGAGCGGTACATTTTAACCCCTCACATATTTCTCTGCGTGGTACTAGTGGGCTCTTATTTCCCTGGACGGCCTCGTCTCAGTCACTTAATGGCTTTAATTCTGTTCACGGCGGAGCACTTTCGACGCTGGGCGAAACGTTTACGAGGATCAACGCCCAGGCTGCGGTGCCCACGTGTGTCCCTTCCTCCGTAAATTTGGAGATACGCTTTCTTGCGGCTGTTGGCGAAGGGCAGCAGTGCCTGTGCGTCACTCGGGTTCGGCAAGTTCTGGAGGCACAACAACTTGTTTTCACAGAATTCTCCTTTAGGAACGCTGCTAATGATGAAGTCCTTGCGCTTGGAACACACACCATATCCATTAGCGAGAGAACTGAGAGTAGCTAAGGCTCCCATCTCGACCCCGATGTAACAGCGGCCACATCACATTTTACGGGAAGCCTGTCTGAATGTTGATGAGGAAAGGTAAGCTAAAGACAGTCTGGCGACAAGGTGGGTTCAAATGTAAATTCTACTAACAATTCTAGTGATTATCCGATCCTTCTTGAGTGCAATTCTTTTTTGCTATGAGTATCGAGAAAAATGCCTTCTCTCTTTTATTTGTCATTTCCTGCTTTCCTCAAAAGGTTCGGTGTCAATTCAATTGGCATTTGTCGTACGGGTTCCCTTTAATTGAGAAGCAAACACCTTTTACGTATTATATATTATCTTTACTATCTTTTTTTTACGCTATTTTAAGCACGTGCATACTTTTTGTAGCTTTTTTTTTTTTTTTTTGTTATCCCTGGCCTCACAAACCTTTCGTTGTGCGACTGATATTGGATTACGTCAATAATTGCGACATATACAAGCTTTTTTTTTTCTGTTTTCCATTCCTGCACGTCATTTTACTGCATAACAAGGTCTCAATACAGTAAGTTAAGTTTTTTTAATTTCTATTGATTACCTCTTTTTTTTAAAAAAAATTTTTCTCCACTATTTTTTTTTTTACGATGTCTATGCGAGTACAGCAACGTAAGCGCGGGTGCAGCTTCGTGATCGACTATCAGGACTGTCGCTCTGCATTCGGCTGCGCGGCTGCTAACGCACAGTCGAGTGCAGAGCCCGACGCTGCGCTGCGGGCGGAGGACACCGACGCAGCCCCATGGGTGGGGAAATCTGCCGGTGACGTCGTCGAGACTATTGTCCGGCCGCCCCTACTGCTTCCGCCTCAGGCACCTCAGTGGCGTGAGAAGCTCACCGTGGTGCTCGATCTCGACGAGACGTTGGTCTACGCGAGGGCCGGCCCGCTATACGTTCGCCCAGGCATTGAGCAGCTGCTGGACTTTCTTCGTGAGCACTGCGAGACCATTGTTTGGACCTCCAGTGTTTGCCGCTACGCGAAGGCAGTGGTGTCTGAGATCGACAAGCACTGCGCGGTGAGTCACACCATCTCCCGCGACTCGCGATGGCTCCGGGATGGGGCCAAAGATGTGAAGCTCCTGAACCGGGACCTGGATCGGCTGATCCTCATTGATAACACACCCGACTCCATCAAAGGCAACGAGTGGAACGGTTTGCTCGTGGAGGACTATGAGGGAGGAGAACTGGAAGACACTACGCTACACGCTTTGGTAGACCTTCTGAAAGATTTGGTGGAGAAGATGCGAGACGGTGTCACGGTCCCATACTATATTAAGAATTCGCCTCGGGTGATGCTTCGAGCCCTTCCAACGGACTCTGGCGAGATGATGGAATGCCCTTGTCTCGCGTTAGACAGTCATCGCGCCGCTGTCGGCCGCTCTTAGAATCAAGCCTTCTGTAGATGAGAAGTTTTGATTTTCAACAACAGTGTCTGTGACGCAATCTAAAAGTTTAGCAATGGCGACAAATGTATATTGAGGGATTAAGAAAAGACACTAGAAGAGAAGATCTAGGTCATTCGTCCTATCACTCTACCATACTCGAAAGGTGCCTCAATTTGCATGCGCATTATGATGACATCACTGGAGCGTTCCAAAGTATTTGTCGGGAGCTGAGTAAGGTGCTCTCTATGCGTGTACCGTTAGGAGGTGCAGTAGTAATGAGTATATTTATATTCTTTATATTTTAGGAAAAGTACTTTTTTCAAACATATATGATCGATGATAAAAGAACTGCTGTCATGGTTTATTTATTGGGCCGAGCAGTTTGCGCCATATCGCTTTTTTTTTCCCATAGCGTGCACTGTCCCTGGACTGTGACATGTCTCTCCCCCATTCTAGTAGTAGAAAAACATAGCAGAAAAAATATAGTCAAATACCATGTTCTGAGTGTGTATTCTATTCTCTTTATATTGGAGGATAATGCATGAGTTGCATAAAGAAGCACTCAAAAGACATCCAATTCTGTTCTTTTCGGTAATATGTTGTTCAGCCATTCAAAATATAGCAATATCTTGAAATAGCTTTGAGTTAACTCTTCAAAAAAAAAATAAAAAAATGTCAGATATAAAATATTAATAGTTTTGCTATTACGAAAAAGAAAGAACATCAAGATGAATCAAAGTAAACCTGAGCGCTGCTCAAGAGAAACACCGCTGAAGTAAGCGGTGCATATCTTTTATATATTATGATGATTTGACCTGTCCATGCATGCTCAAATGATCGGCATGGTGCAGCAAAAACACTATCTATATTTAAGTAGCTTCTTTTTTTTTTTTTTCTATCTATGTGTGTCTGTCTATATAATTCCTTTCCCGGAATCCTTTCTGCTGTGCTGTCGCATACTTTCTATCAACTAGGGTGGCCCACTTGTGAGGGGGTTAAGTTGCTGAAGTGATCTAAATGCTGTAGATGTTTTTAACTATTATTTGTTATATTACAGCTATTCTCGATCCTAAAATTTAAAATTTTATTATTAACTCTTGGGTGTTTTTTATTATATATTATTATTACTATTATTGATTGAATGTGTTCCACGTATTCCGCGACGATGTTGGCGACGATTCTCACTAGAGACGATCTCCGGGGTACGGCTAGAGAGCGGGTGGCGAAGCAGCTGCGGGTCTTTGTCTTCACTTTTGACTCTTTGTTTTCAACCCTTTCTCACTTCCACTAGCGTGAGCCCAGTGAAGAGACATAGAGGAAAGAATGAACTGGTTAAAGTTTTCTTCGTCTCCTCTAGTTCCTTAACCCTAATGGAGGGGTCAAAATTCAGCAGTTGCTGATTAAAAACAAATGAGAATAAGAAAAGAAAAAGTAATCGATGAAAATTCTGGAAGAGTTTGCAGCATCCTGTGGAATTCGTTAAAGCCAGAGATTATTTTTATCTTGCTCGGTTTACCATCAACGATACTTCATCTTCCATCTTTAGGTGGCATCACCTTCACCTTTAGGTGTTGATATTCGGAGGATCGTAGGTTGAAATCGATCGCTGTCGTTCTTTTTTTTTTCATTTCAGATTATAAGAAAACTTAACCAACCGAAGAAGAAAAAATAATGTAAAAGCTTTGTCAATCGTATCCACCAGCGGAAATGAACATCCAATGAAACCTTTCGGGGAGGGGATTTTTATATACCCTAGCTGTAGTTATCTATTTTACTGTGGTTCATTATTATAATTAGGACTACTTGGCTTTAATAATAGCAGTTCATATCTTCGCTGTTTCACTTTATATACATATACACAAACACATACATATATAATACTATTATTGATTATTTTTTCCTTTTGGAGGCACTACAAACATTATAGATGCTATGTGTACTACCTTACGTTAATCTTTATATGCAGCATCTATATATCTATTATTATATGCGAATCCCACATAGCATCTGATATATATATATTGATCAGAATATAAAATTTTGTGTTTCCTTTATATAACTCTATATTTATGGTTTCTTCATGCGCTTACTGTTGTGTTTATTTACTATTTCTATTATTTACAGTATTGAAAATCCAATGTCAAATTAATATACTTTTTATTCAGCTTAATCCGTATATAGTGTTACTTTTATGTTTTTTATTATTATTTTTTACTGTTTGTGCTTCTTCCATATATTGGGATAAAAAACTTTATCATTTTACTTAATTTACTGGCACTTGCTGAAGTGGGAAACTCATTCGTGCGTGTGACGAGCTCAACTACTTCTGTTTTCAATTTCTCTGTTGTTTGGTGCGCGGGTTTTGCTTAGTCTTACGCTTATTCAAGTTGACCACTTCACCATCTGGACTCCAGGCGAACATCGTCACGATGGAGGGCGTGCTGCGGCGAGTGCAGGCGAAGCTGAAGGAGAAGGTCTCCCGCATGCAAAAGCCTGGGGAGTACTTCCAGAGCAAGCGGAGGTGGGAAGCTCGGGAGCTCCAACAGGACTTAAACAGCGGCGATACCCAGAAACAAAAGGCGGTCATAAAGCGAGTGATTGCGAACATGACTCTTGGCCGGGATGTCACTGCTCTTTTTGTGGACGTGGTAAAATTGGGCCAAACAAATAACTTAGAATTAAAGAAACTCGTTTATCTCTATATCCTGAGTAACGCGAAGTTGCAACCTGAAGCAGCTCTTCTTGCAGTCAATTCCTTTCTTATGGATTCACAGTCCCCGTCGGCGCTAGTCCGGGCACTCGCCATACGCACGATGATGTGCATTCGGGTTCAAGGGGTGTTGGAGTACACCGTGGAAGCGTTGCGAAGGGCTGTTGAAGACTCCGACCCCTACGTCCGTAAAACCGCTGCCATCGGGCTTGGAAAGCTTTTTCACCACGACCGAAGCCTTTTCTTTCAGGGTTTCGATCACCTTCTTCTCTCTCTCCTGTCGGACACCAACCCCATCGTCGTCTCTAATGTCGCGGCTGTTTTGATGGAGGTTCGGGACCACAGCAGTTCCTTCGAGCTGAAGACGTACCAGAGTGACTGGCTCCGATTGTTGCTGCTCTGCCTCAATGAAGCGAACGAATGGGGACAAGTGTACATTCTCGAGCTGATGAGCGAGGAGAAGCCCCTCAATGCTGACGCGGCGGAGTTACTGGTTTCCCGTGCCATGCCGTTTTTGAGTCATACCAATCCAGCCGTGGTCTTATCCGCCGTGAAGGTGATCAGCAATGCGGCCTCGAAGTGTAACTCGTCCATGATAAATCGTCTCGCCAGTCGAGTTAGTACAGCAGTGCTTACCCTTAGTAAGGGAGATCCGGAAACCCAATATATTGTGATGAAAAACATACAGGCACTCATTGTGATATTTCCAACCCTTCTCCGACAAAATTTAGATTCATTTTATGTTCGCTTTCATGACCCTCCCTACGTCAAGCGGGAAAAATTGCGACTGTTGCTGAAGCTCGTCACTCCGGCGACTGCGGAGGGAGTGGTAGGCGAGCTCCAAGAGTACAGTAACGAAGTGGATTCCATCTTTTTGGAGGAGGTTGTCATGTCCGTCGCCTCCCTTGCAATTAAGATACAATCCGTGGCGGAGCAGTGCGCGCGACTCTTACTTCGAATGCTGCACCGGCATCGGAATCTGTTGTCTCAGGTCTTAATTGCCTCTAAAAATATTCTTCGAAAGTACCCCCAACTTCTTATCCTCAATACGCTGATACAGCATCATGGAGTCCAAGTCTCTGAGGTAGGAGACGTGGAAGCGAGGACTGCGTTGATCTGGATGCTGGGGGAGTACTGTGAGCATGTGAAGGGAGGCTGGCAAATCCTGCTTGATATGGTGCCGGCTATGCTAGAAGAAGAGCAACCCGTTCAACTAGCTATCCTTACTGCCATAGCAAAAGTGTTTGTTCGAAATGGAAATCAGGACGCGGATATGCTCAAGACAGTGTTCGACAAGCTGACAACTCAAAGTGATGACCCCGACACCCGTGATCGGGCGATTGGTTACTGGCGTCTACTCTCTCGAGGTTTGACGACCGAAAAAGTACTATCCGTTCTTAGTGTTCCACGTGGCCAGCCCATCAATGTCGACAGTAGTTTCAACGACTCTATGACGTTAAAGGACTTGAAGAAGTCGATTAACACAGCGGCGGCGGTGTTTGGACGACCGTATCAGACATTTCTTCCGTTGTACGGGTTTACGGAGCAGGCGGACGATGACGTCGATGGCGATGGGGACGAAGAGGAGGACGAGCCGCTGCCCTCCACCACTGCTTCCGAGTCCCCCAGCGCCACCCACGCGCTCTTTGCCGAGCCGCCGAAGACAGAGGAGGCGTTTCAGTCCGCCTGGGAGGAGCTCGGGAATGCGTCGGTGGCGCGCAGGGAACTTCGCGGTGCAAAGGCACTGGCGGAGGCGGAGGCGGGGAGGATTGCCGAGTGGATGAACCACCACGGCTTTGCGGTCGCCGCCGTGATTTCTTCCTTGAACAAGACCATTTTTATGGCGAGCGCCCCAACAGTTGACAAGGGGGCCCTGCTGCAGGTGGTGGTGGAGCGACCCCCGACAAACAGCCCGTGCACACTGATTGTGAAGAGTGTGAACTGCGAGGCGCAGCAGCTGGTTCATGTACTCGCTCTTCTGTTTGAAAAAATAGAAAACGATCATGAGGCTCTTGCTCCTTCTGTCAGGCCAAAAGGGATCAGCCTCGACGATATCTTCTCGTAATGATGCGGACTCCGGTGTAATGGCTGATACTGTACCAGATTTCATGACAGAAGACAGCTTGTTTTAAAAAGAAAGACAAGCGTGCTGAATCTAGTGACTCGTTTGTCCGCAGTGGAGAGACGGCATAAGTATATTTTCCCAGTTTTACAGGTCATTTTTGTTTTGTTCCTCTAGTATTATTTATTTTTTTTCTCTGAGGAAATCCTGGTTTCATTCATCGAAATGTGTATCGTCTGCCCAAACAAAAAAAAATAAATAGTAATAGTAATCTGTGACATACATTTGCCTTTCTATTTCCTTCTTTCCACTCCATGATACGGATAGATTACTTTTTAGGTATCACCGGAGATTATCTGAGCATTGCCGTGAATGTTTCGCCGATTGTTTTCGTGTTCTCGGGTGGGGCTACCCGTTGCCTTGGCACGCTACTACACCCCGTCAGAGGAACTCAAGCAGCTCTACGCCAGCGACTTTGACAAGGCCACTTTTCCTTGTGAAATAGTGCCCAGCGATTCAGTGCTCTTCGCTAAGTTTCTTTTCAAAGCAGCCGAAGCGAAGGATAGCTTCGACAAGCTTCTTGGTGACTTCAAAACAATTGCGATGGCAGTGCCGAAGCTTCCCGTGTTCTGGGAGCGCACCTGCAAGGTGGGTGAGGTCAGTGAGTTCAAGGAGTTATCTGAGCCAGTTATGTTCACCTTGGAATGGATGCAAAGCAATGGAATGCTGGACCAGTTAGCGGATGTCGCAGAGGTGTACGAAACCTATGTGAACGCCCAGTTGAATCGGGTGGCTGTTAAGATTTACGTGGGGGAGGAACCGTCTGCGGAAGTGCTGGAGCGTGCGAAGGCTGTCGCAGACGACTTGATTCGCGCCAACGAGAAGCTTCGAGGATTTACTCCGGTCTACAAAGTTCTTGTGGACCGCTCCGTTGTAGAAGGCTTCTCTCTTGACGTCCATGGCATGTTTCACAATGAGGCCAAGGGTCTTCAGGTCGACAGTGCGGTGACTGGTGAGGCAGACTTCACCTCCATCCCAGTACCTCACCTCCCTCCCACCACGTGGGCGGTCAACGTGGAAACGGAGGTGTTGCGGACATACCTAAACAGTCTGGCGCAGTACGATGCAGAAGAACTAAAGACAGGTGTATAGAACACACGAATGTTTCGTCAGCGAATAGCTATCGAGAGGATGTCCACCATTTAGCATAAAGCGCAGCACAAAACGTATTGTCTTCTATTCTTGTGCGTGTAGCTCTGAGCAGTATATGGAAGGTTAGGCGTTGACAATCTTTACGCTGTTTAGTATTATTTCCATTAGCAGTAAAAAAGAAGAATTTATAATAGGGACTAAGTGAGGAGCCTAGGCTTACTTATCCCGCTGACAGTATTGCTGCTCCACTTCAAAAGAGAAAAAAAAAACATTCTGCATTTCACATTATTTTTACTATTGTTTTTTGTCCTTTGTAAAACTTTCATATTTGTTTTTGTAAAAACAGAAGTTGACGTTGTGCTCGTCTTCATGGACGATGCGGCTACGCCGAGCAGTGCCGGCGCAGCAACGAGAGGGCCGACGACGCCATCCTCTTCACGCGGAACGTCTTCCCGCACGTTGTGGGACCACCTGATACGGAATGTGTGGAGAGAGCCACTCTCCGCCACGAGCCGGACAAAAGATCGTTTGGGCCACATTGATTTCGCGATGGTCGTGCCTCCGGTTCGGATGCTCTTCTACTGTGTTTTGTGCCCGTATCTGTGTTATCCGATCGCTGCGCTCGGGATCTACGGGTTTTCCCGGTGCTGCAACACGATCGTCTGGCCGAAGTACGACCGAAAGGAGAAATACGCGGGCCATGTCATGTACGGCGTGCAGAAGCGAGTGTACGACCAGCGCCGGAAGCGTCTCTCGGAGTCGCAGGTCGATGATGTGGTAGAGATGCAGAAGGCCATCGAAGTCACTGGAGGAATTCGTCATCAGTTCGTGGACGACCCAAATGCGGAAGGAACGGCGTATCTCGTTGTGGAACAGCGCATCATGAAGGCGGAAGCCATCTTTACAGGTGAGAACTGGGCGTGGGCGTTCATTTCTGACAGCTGCAGGCACCTCACCCCCATTGCTTTAGCGTACATTTTTCATCCCTCCTGCAAACGGTTGACGGTGGACCTACGCCTGTGGGCACAGGGACGGCTCTATTACCGTCAAGTGCGCCATCCGCTGATAAACTTCTTTAAAACGTACTCGGAGTTCAATCAATCAATGCAGCGAATTAACGTGACGAAAGCACCAACCGGTGCGAAGCCGTGGAGTAGAAATCTTTAAACAAGTGTTTTCTGTTTGTTTTTCTCTGTATCAATCCCTGAGAAAGTACTGCAAGTCATAAATGACAGTGATGTGATGGCCTCCTCTTTTGACTCGTTGCACACGAAAAAGCTTCTCTTACTCTACAAGTACTCCTTTTTTCTTCTCGGATTGTATTTTTTCCTTTTTAATTAGATTTCTGTTGCTCAGAAATTATTTATTTTCAGCATGAACGCACGCTGCGATTCCGTGGCAGACCCGCACACCATGGACCCTGCCGCGGTGCAGTACATCACCTCCCTTCAAGACGCTCGTGCGCATGAGCTGGACCGAAGAAACATGAGGGGAAAGAAACGCCACGAGTTTCTTGTTCGCTTTCAAAGAGAATTAGAGGGCAACCGGCGGGCAGCGCTGCACGAATACATTCAAACACCAACGGACACCACATCGGAGATGGAGAAGCAGTTGGTGGACTTTGTGCACAAGACCGCGGTGTGGTGGGGCGCGCTGTGCGACCAATCGATCGAGCAGCGCCTTCGGTACGAGAAGTCGGTCGAGGATCAGAAAGTTCGCCGGCAAGAGTATCTGCGGAACGTGGAGAAGACCGAGCATTTGGAGTACAAAGCCGTGTGCAAGAGTGAAAATGCGCGTTTGGACGCCATGCAGTCAGAGTACGCGAAATACGAACAGAAGAAGCGAGAGGACAGTGTTGCGGCCGCTCGTCAAAGTATCGTCAAAGCCACTCAGGAGTGTGTGGAGCTAATGAATGATTACTGCATTGAAAATGCGAAGGAAAATTGGCTTGTCCAGTTTGCATTCCGGAAGATTACTGAGAAGGCAGAATTTTCAAAAAAACCAGACTGTTATCAAAATGAAGCCTTTCAGGCTATTTTCGGGAAGAAGAATGCCTATGGGATCACGGGTATGAGTTTCAAGGAGCTCTTGGATTTCGCTTACCAGTGGTGTGACGCTGACAAGAGGGCAACATACGAGTTCGACGCCTGCGAAGTGCCCATTATCATGCTGGAAGGCGCGAAGCTCAGCGGGAAGTCGCTGCTCGCGGACGCTTTGGAGAAGAAGTTTAACTTGATTCGTTTCAATGATCGGTCATTGATTGAGAAGGCGCTGAATGCCCACCCCATCGAGCAGGCCAAAGGTTCTTCTTCTGCACGAGCGAAGGAACCAGAACTGGGGAAGACCAATCCATTCGGTGCGGACGAGCAAAACGAAGCGGAGATGCCCGCCCCTACTGTGGACGATACCTTGGAGGAAACCAACGGCCAACAGACGAAAATCGGAGGCACGGCGGAGTCGAACCACAGCGTTCTGACAAACGACACCATACCACCAGGGGACTCTGCTTTGAAGGAGCCACTAGATGGATCGCACTTTGAGATGGCCTCAGTGGGTTCCAAAGGCAACTCCGGGGTAATGGTGTCGGCTGAAATCAGCGTCAACAATAACCTTGGAGCCACTGTGCACACCTTGACTCAGTGGGTGGATATGGGGGCAATGATTCGTGAGAAGCTCTACAATGGAGAGGCGATTGACCAGTCTGTCACGTCGCAATTACTTTGTCTTCAGCTGAAAGATCTGAGCGCAGAGAACTGCAGTGGCGTTATTTTTGAAGGTGTTCTCAACCGAGTGGTGGAAATTCCGAATTTATTGCAAACTCTGGTTCCAAAACGGACGAACAAGTACGACGAACTGTGCTACCTGTGGTGTGAAGGTCTCGAAGAGGATCGAGTGGCGCGCGCCAGGATCAAGGAGGAGGAGGAGGCGGCGGCAGCGCAGGAGGCGGTCGCGGCCGCAGCGGAAATGGACGCCTCGTCGGAGCCGGAGGCAGCGAAGCACATGCGATCTCCTCGAGGCAAGAGGCACCGCTCCAACTCCCGCGTGTCGACCACGCAGTCCCCCACACTGGAGGATTGCACCCCCGAGCCGCCTGCCCCGCCACCGGAAGACGTTCCTGAGATTCTCGCCGTAGCGCGCGTTAAACTCGATGAGCCGGTGAAGAAGGAAGTGCGGGGTAAGGGCCCAAAGCGTGGCGTGGATCTCAGCCAGCTCCCCCCTCCTGAATTACCCCCTGTGGACGATATCACAGAGCAAGTCAAGTCGGAAGAGCTATTCGTTTCGCGTGCCATGGAGGAGCTGGAAAGCTACACGGGGCTTCTCAGCTGCATCATGTGCGTCAGTTGTTCGCCACAGGAAATTTTCAAGCGGTTCGCGGGTCTTCGTATCGACAGGGACACTTCCGAGCAGTATCACCTGCTGTACCACCCACCCCCTCAAACTCGCATTCCGTACCTCATTGGCTGCGATCGAACCACCTGCTTCTCTTCAGAGCTGTACGACGTGGTGTTTCGACAGAAGCAGGAGTGGGAAGAGCTCCGAGAATGGCTCCTGCGGCAGCCCGCGCTGTGCAATCGTGTGAATGAGCTCGAGGGGGACAAACCCTTCGACGAAATTGTCAGCCTAGCGAGTGAGCTGGTCCAGCATGCCATCGAGTCCTTCAACGTGGGGAAACGGCTGTACGACTCGATGCTGGACGCCAGGAAACGCATTGCGGCGTTGAAGAAGAATCGCGCGGAGCAAGTTACCGCCCGGGAGGTGGAGCGGCTGCGTCTGGCGGAGTTGTACGCGGAGAAGGGCGTCCCACTCCCTCCAGAGCTGGAGGCGACGGGGGACACGGGGGCTTGGTGCGCCGTCCCAGGAGATGTGCCCCCGATGATTCTCCAGACGGTTCAAGAGTTCCATCATCACTATGGAGGCACCTACAACGATGCGTGGGCAGAGTTTAGCTCGCTCTCCTGCATGATTTTAGAATACCGACGCTCCGCTCGCTCTCAGCTGACCCGCTTCTGGGGCCAGCCGGACGACAAACAGGCGATTCTCGATCGCTTCCTGCGGCAGTTTAACTCGGTGCCGAAGCGATTCCGGTGCAAGCCGGCGTGCAAGGAGGAGTTCCACCTCCTCACGGACGAGCTGAGCACGAACCTCTTCGCTAGTGTGGAGTCAAAGAAGAAGGATGCATTCACTCTCATTGATCATGTCGTCCGCCGGGATGCGTACCTCGATGGGTGGGAGGCCAACGTCTGCAACATTGGAGCCCTTCTTGTCCAGCAGGAAGTGGAGCGCTTTACGCTCGTTGTGAATCTGACCATGCTGTACTTCGGTGCCGCCCACGAAGAGCCTGTGATGTTCGAGGAGATCGACACGGACGTTAGTCTCATCCGGACTCTGGAGGCGGCAACGGGGGACTTGGCAGGCGCAGGGAAGAGCAAAACCGACAAGAAGTCTGTTAGCGCTCGAAAAGGTCATGGCCGCCCGAACGACGAGAGCGGGGACAGCTCCATTCTCGAGGCATTCCTTGAGACGGTGCAAAGACTTGTAAACGGCATCACGACGCTGACGGAGAAGTTTAAGTTGAAGGTTACTGCGGACGCTAGCGGGAAAGGGCAGAAGAAGGTAACGCTGCGCTCGCTGAAGCTCAGTGCCATCACCGTCAGCTGCACCCCATTCCTGGAAACGGAACAGGCGGCAGCGTTGGAGCGAATTGCCAGTGTTAAGCGTTTTGTGTCCGAGCTGGCTCGCCAGGGTGAAGCTTACATGCACAGCATCAAGGCAGAGATGATGGCCGACGCGAAGCGTATGCTGCTTCAACAGGCCTCAGCGGTAAACAGTGCCATCTTTGCCATTCGCTGCGCCATTGAAGAGGAAGACGATGTCTCCCCCATGCACATCGGCTGCGGCACCTTCTCTGTGCTCCAGCCGAAGCGAAGAGATAGAGCGGCAGTGAGCAATGCAGTGAAGAATCCATGCTTCATCACCGATGTCCCGCTGTTCGCCCGCGAAACAGACCTCATCACGCCCATTCACGACACGCTCAGCGCCTCTCGTTTAATGGAGTTAATTCAGCACTTTCGCTGCGCCGCCCCGGAGTTCAAGCTGTGCCGCGACCGTTTCACAACGATTGTCATTGAGGAAGATTACGCGGGTGCCGCGAAGGAAGGGGAGTACCTCTTATCTCCCGGCGAAGTGTTTCGATGTTTCGATCCCGCCAACACCGGTGTGATGGATTGGCGGGAGTTCGTCCTGCATCTCCTACTGTGGTGCTGCCCGCCGGTCGCCAAGGGGGAGAAGACACGGTACATTCCAGAGGTCACCATCCCCGAGCTGCAGCGAATGAAGAATCACTTGGGGATCGAGGAAGTCACAAACGAGCAGCTGAATGAGTGTCCCTTCTATTTTGACCCGTATCTCAAGGCGGATAGGCGAGAGGTGTATGTTAGGGCGTTGTGGTACACATTCCAGCGGCCGGGCAGGACTACCATCAACGCTTTTGATTTGTTGTGCTTCTTCTGCATTGATCCTCAGCCTATTCGCGGTATTCAGAAGGCCTTTTCGCTGTTTTCCGAACGCAAGGAGTTGCTGTCGATGCCAATGCTGGAGCGTATCTTGCATGTTCGCTCGACAAACGCCCGAGCTATGGCTTTGCTGGATCCCTTCTCGAAGCCGAACCTTTATATTCTGATGGGCAGCCGCTCCTTAATCTCCTTCCGGGACGTGTGCTCCTGTGCGATGGGGCGGTACATCTTCAATCGCTTTGATGTCATGATGAGAAAGAAATTTGTCTGCAACGTGTCGTAAGGGTCGGAAGCAGAAGATAGATATCGGGTTCTTAAATCCCGTAGTAGAAGGGAACACACACACACACAGACTGGTGGTGGTGGTGGCGTGGAAACCCTGTGCGGAGTAGAAACTGCTGTAAGATGTAATCTATTGGCTGTCAGAGAGATCCTCCGCAGCAATTTCTATACAATTAGGGCAAAATTGCTCCCCAAGAAGTTTACAAAAAAAATAATAGTTAAGGTTTCTGCGACTAGTCATTGATTCTCGCACCAGCGGCGAAAATGAGAAACTATAAATAAAATAATTGGAAGCTCCACTATGTTGTTCACCGACTTTTCTTTAATTTTATTTCTTTGTTCTTATTTTTTTCTTTGCTTTGTTTGGGGTCTTAAAGATGGTCAATATTGAATATCTGATTGACTATTTCTTGAGCCCTACTGTTTGTTCAACCAAATTTACTGCTCTGAACCAACGTTTTACTTTTGAACAACAGTGACATGACCTCTACACATCGTTCTGGCGCGGAGCACGTTGCCCCGCAGACCACACTCTTCGACTCCCTTACCGAGGGGCAGCGTCTCATTGTACGACAGTTTGTCGGTGGAACGTTAGGTGGGTTTCTGCAGGCGCTGACCAGCCACCCCCTCGACACCGTCAAGGCGCAAATTCAGAGTGGCAAGCAGCCCAGCGTGATGCGCTGCGTCTCGCACATCTGGCGCGAGGAAGGGTTCAGAGGATTTTTCAAGGGAGTGCAGATGCCGTTCCTCTTTGGTGGTGTTTTCAACAGTGTGCTGTTCAGTCTGAACCAGGTGATGCAGAACCTCGTGTCACCAGCGGACCGAGCGCCACATGAACCGCTGGCTCTCTGGCGAACGGCCCTTGCAGCGCAAATGGCTACGCCTTTCTACGTGATGGTGTTAAACCCCATCGAGCGTGTGAAGGTGGTGCTGCAGCTGGAAGGATCGAAGAAGAAGAACGCTACGGGTTTCTTTTACGCGCTCTCGACGATTTATCATCATAATGCTTTGCGAGGCTTCATGCGAGGGTACTGCCCTAACGTGGGAGTGCATTTAATAGGCCTGCCCGCGTATTTCGTAGGGTATCAAGTGTCCCGGTCTGCACTGAGCGAAGTTTTCTCTGCTGATTCCACATTAGGGCAGGTGGCGCTTCCAGTAGTCAGTGGCACCTCTGCTGGAGCCCTGTTCTGTCTGGTGTGCTACCCCTTTGATCTCATCAAGACAAAAATGCAAGCAACACACCACAAAAGCACCATGACTGAAATTTTTCGGGAGGTCTACAGCAGTGGAGGGATGCGCTCCTTTTATAAGGGTCTCTCTATCTCGTTGTTGCGGTCCGCGCCGGCCAACGCCTCTGTGTGGATTGGTATCGAGTACACGCAGAGGTGGATGAGGGATCATGGATATTAAGTGTCATGAATTCTCGATCGTCCGGAAGAAAAATCGGTCTGCTCGGGTCACTGCTCTCCATTCGTTGTAGTTTCGTCCATTCGTTGTGTGGATTGCGATGCCGCATATCCATTCTCGGACAGGGGTGGACTACTTCCTCCGACAACATTCACATACACATTCACACATAAACATTCATACATACATATATATATGTATATATATATATATATATTATAATAATAATAATAATAATAATAGTAATATTAATAATAGTATTTTTTTTGTTATTTTTATTATTCACTTTTTATTCTTATTTTTTGTGTTTTTCCAGTGTGGCGTACGCTTCATATTTGTTGTCTTTGTCCCGTAACTTCTCTTTTGACGAACTTCACGCAGCCGAGATATCATATAAGCCTCCTCATTTAAGATCTATACTGCCGCTGGAAGAGCTCAGCCCAGCAGTGAGGTAACGCAGTGTCGCTGTCTTGAACAGTTACGGTTGTGACGCGACCCCTTCTTGCATTCTCCCCTCGCTACTACCGTATTCGTGGACACTTTATCTACGTACATACCACATCTCTCGCAATGCTTTGGGTGGACAAGTACCGTCCTCACACACTCGATGACGTCGAGCTCTACCCGGAGCTAACGGCAACACTGCGCCACCTCGCACGGTCGAAGGACATTCCGCATCTTCTCTTTGTGGGGCCGTCTGGAAGCGGCCGAAAGACGAGGGCGATGTGTGTTCTGCGCGAAGTGTTCGGCCCTGGAGTGTATTCGCTGCGCTTAGAGCACAAGAGCGTCTCGGTCACGGACAGTAAGGTGGTGGACATGGCGTTGATGAGTTCGCCACACCACATTGATCTTAATCCATCCGACGCAGGGAATTACGATCGAGTGATTGTCATGCAAATGATTAAAGAAATGGCTCAAACGGCACCACTGCAGCGGCTGCGGCGTAAGTCAGCGGGACTTAAGGATGAAGAAGATTCAGTAAACCCTCCGCCGTGTGATTACAAGGTGGTAATTCTCAACGACGTGGATCGAATGACAAAAAGCGCACAGCACGCGTTGCGCCGAACGATGGAGAAGTACATGAAGACGTGTCGTCTTATTCTTATTTGCAGCTCGGTGTCCAGGCTCATCGCTCCTCTCCGCTCGCGGTGCCTGGCTGTGAGGGTGCCTGCGCATTCTCACGACAACCTTCAGAGCGTGGTGCAGCGAGTGTGTGCAACAGAAGGTTTACCAAACCCTAGTCCCTCCTTCTTGAGTGTGCTGCATCAACGTTGCGACGGCAACTTGCGCCGAGGCCTGCTTATGCTGGAGGCTTCCGCGATGAACAAGGTGGACGTCAGTGGGGCCGGCGGCGACATCCCTCTCCAGGACTGGAAACTATTCTTGCAGGAAGCCGTTCAGATTATTCTTTCGGAGCAGTCCCCAAAGGCCCTCTACGACATACGCCGCATGTACTACGATGTGCTGGGCCAGTGTATTTCCGGGGAGACCGTCCTGCGCGAAGTTGTCGATGGCCTCGCTGCGAGTGCGCCACCTGCACTCCTCCCAAGCATTTTTCGGCTGGCAGCGAAGTATGACTATCACATGCGCATTGGTACAAAGCCTATCCTGCACTTGGAGGCGTTCACAGCCGGCATTATGCAGTTGATTAAAGCTAATCCAGGCAGCTTGTCCTAATTGCTAGGGTTGTTGAAGGGGATCTTCTGAGTCTCTTGGCTACAGAAGAAAATATATTTTCCTGTGTTCCATGCGTGAAGCGTGATGAAAAACCTGAAAATATGGCTGAGGTTCCTCACACTCCTGTTGAAGTGCAGGCGGATCATCTTTGTTTTGCTTTGCTTTCTCCCTACTTTGGTTTGTGAATATTGTTCTTACCCCTCTTGAAGTACCACAATAGTAATATCAAGAAGAAAGAGTTGTCAAGTTTTCTCTGAGCACCTCAATGTTTAGCTTTAGTTCAGTACGCCGTGGACTTTGCGGTGCTTTCAGTGCGACTAACCCAGCGCACATTGCCCACTGGTTTGCAGGTCACAAGTTTAGGCATCGCTTTATGCGAGACAAACGTTTTCACCCATCGCATCAAGCAAGTGCCGACGCGCGTAATCGGTTTAGTCGTCGGCGTCACTTCAAGACCAACCGTTGGAACTACACGCAGGCATATAAAGACATGCCGTAGCAGAGAAATGAATGCTAGAAAGAGTGGAACGCCTCGAATTCGTTAGGCACGGTGTAGTTCTATGTTGCTTCTTGTGCCTTTGCATGAATTATTAGCTTTTTTTATTTCTTTACTTATTTTTTTTTTTATTTGGAAGACAAAATGATATGCAGTGAAGTGCATTGCATCACCGCTATAATTAGATTTCTAGATGGATCACTTGTTCGATGAACTGGATGCGAGCGTTGAAATGGGGTCAGGGATGCTCGGTGTAGCGGGGCCACCAGGGGCAGGAAAGACACACGCTGTACTTCACTACTTAGCGTGGCGAGAAGAGAGCTTCTCTCGCGTGCCGCCGCACTCGGAAGGCGGCGCCTCGCCTTGTTTTCTGATGGAGTACTGGTCCGCGCGTAGCTTCTCGAACGATATCCTGTCGGAGATGTCGCGGCGCCTCTACGCCAGTCTGGGAAGGAGCCGGCGAGCTGGGTTCAAGAGGAGTCGTCTAGACGCGACGAGTAGTGAATTCTGTGCTGCGGTGTGCCAGTGGCTGTCCGCCCATCCGGAGGGCAGCGAGCTCCACCTCGTAGTCGACGACGTGGACTTTTATGGTGAAGGCAGCGGCGATATCAATCTTTGGCTGGATGAGGCTCTCGTACACCCTGTCGCGTGGACCCGCTCCGTGTATCTTTGGTTTCTGTTTCAGCTGCCTCCTCGTCTCATCACGAGTTTCCGACTTCATTTCGTTCTTCGGCCCTCAGCAGATCGTTTGCTTCAGTGGCTAGAGGAGGACTACGGCGCCTCCTCCGACACAGAATCCCTCATGGTAGAGATCCAGCAGTTCGTCTCACTGGCGATCCGCTTTTACCTCACACATCAGCCAATGTGCAGCTCTATCACGTCCAGTGACATTCGACTCCTTCTACAAAGTGTTTACGAGCACCTCCCTTCGGTACCTTCCCTCTCGGTCAATCACCCCGCTGGCAACGCGTTGCAGTTCGCCAGGCTGTGGGCAAGTCGGGCGCCGCATTTGAAGGAGGGGCGTGAGCCGTCGCTCGTTGTGGCGCTGCAGCGAGTGGGCTACACCGCCGTGCTGCTCGCCTTCTCCGCCTTCTACGCGGGTGCCGTGCCGCCCCAACACCACGGCGTACTGCACACCAATCCGCCCGCGCGACGTGTTCGGCGTAGCGGCGCTTCTCCTACGACGGCAAACCTTTCCTCGTCTGCCTGCACCTTCTCGGCTAGCGTACTCTCCGACATTTACCGTGCTCTTCTTCCCGTCTGTCACGCCCAGGTGGATCCTTTGGAGTTGGCTTCCCCAGCCTGGGCAGTGGCGCACGTTCTTCCTCGATTGGTGAGCTGGGGTGTCGTCTCCCCAACAACATCACGTCACCAGACGTATCACTGTTGGGTGCCGCTGGCCACCGCAGTTTCGCTAGGAGAAGCCTTAGGGATTAATTTGCACCTTCTTGTTCCCGTCTGACCTCAATAGACAATATAGACAGAACTATAAAGTTCTTTGGGTTCCTTGCACTGCAGTACGAGTCTCGTTGCTATGCTGTAAATGACTTCTACTTTTTTTTTTCTTTTCTTTTCTCTCATTCTTTAGCAGTGAACTTGCAGTTGTGAAGGTAAATCAACTAGATTCTTACTATTCATCGTTGGAGAGTGTTTCTTTTTGACCTTCTAGTCTTTTTAGCCTCCACTATGCTTGATAGGATACGCCGCTTCGGCGTGGATCGCCGGCGGATGTATTACTGGGCAGGAACATTTATCTGCGTCGTGGGCCTTCTGGTCTTCATCTTGCTGCTTCTTCGCATATTTTCGGCCAACACCAATTTTGTTCCAACGTTTGTCGCTGGCTATTGCTCTATCTTTGCTTCCATCATGTCTATCTTTCAAATCTTGGAACACCTCACTTGCTTCGCGGATCCCGAGTGTCAGACCAAGGTCGTGCGCATTCTGTTCATGGTGCCTTTATTCGCCATTATTTCATGGATAAGTCTCTGTCAGCCTTCAGTGGCGGAGTATTTAAATCTTCTTCGAGATACCTACGAGGCGTACGTCATCTACGCATTCTTTCAGCTGATGATGGCTCTCATGGGCGGGCTGGACACCGTCTACCGCAACCTGATGATTGAGGAACGCCCCCTGCTGGCCCATGTCTTCCCTCTCTGCTACCTCGAGCCCATTCGTGTCTCACCGCAATTTGTTCAGAAGTGCCGTTTGTGCTTGTTTCAATTTATGATCGTAAAGCCGCTAGTCACCATCAGCATCGTCATTCTTGGAATCAAAGGGGCCATGGGGAACAGCTTATTGGATCTCACGAAGGGATACTTTTGGACTACCTTAGTGTACAATATCTCGATCACGGTAGCCTTCACCGCGCTACTGTACTTTTATACTGGGCTCAAGGACCTTATGGAAGGGAAGAACGCGCTCCTGAAGTTTCTGTGCGTGAAGTCGGTCATTTTCCTGTCTTTTTGGCAAGGCCTTTTCATTCAAATCCTCGCCGCCACGAACCTGCTGCCGTCCTTCTCGTACTGGACCCCAGAGGAAACACCAGCAGCGCTGCAAGACCTGCTGATTTGCATGGAGATGATGTTGGTGGCATTCGCTCACAAGTACTGCTTCAGCACGGACGAGTTCCAAGGCGGTGGCGTCAGTGCTTCGGAGGTGTGCATCGACGATGCGGCGTCAACGGACGAGATGCTTCGAATTCCCCCTATCCGTCGCTCAGTCACCGCTAACCTCAAGTTTACGCTACGGAATGAAGATATACTGAAGGATATCAGTGATATCGTGCGCAACGTTTAAATGAAGTGAAGGGAGCGAGACTACCTTTCTTTTCTGGCACAAACACCAGCTGAGGTAGTGGTACTGTGCTGGCGGTTCCATGCGGTCTCTTGGCGCGTTGGTAGATGTTCCAGGTTTTTATTTTTGCTGATCGATATTTACATTTTCTGACGATTAGCCATAAAGAAAAGTAAAGTCATATTCAATTTTTACGCGCTTCAAATGAAGGTAACGCGCAACGCTGGACTAACAACATTATTTCACTCGTTACGAGATATCCAATGTCTCAGTTTGATTTTTTCTTCTCTTCCACTTGCTTCTCTAATGTATATGTATATATTACTGTTTTTATTTCCTTGCTTGTTTTAGAAAACACTATAGAGGTCCTGACAACACGTTGCTGTTAAGCATTCTCTTTCCATCGAATGCCGCCGTTCAAGAAATCTGTGAATTTGGAGGATCTTATTGAGCAGAAGAAACTTCAGATCGAGGCGTTAAGGAATCAATGCAGCGCAGTGGAAACGATGTTGGCCATTAATACGGATCAGCAGTTCCGTCTGAAAGCGGAGAAGGGAGGTATCGTTCGCAGCACAGCTGAAGCGAGTCTGGAGATCGAAGATGTGGAGCAGTCGCTGGAGTCGCAAGTGAAGTACATGACGACCTTGTCCAAGAACACCGAGGAGCACCTCAAGAACAAGTACAATAGTCTATTGAAAACTCAGGCGGATGTAGAGAAGGAAAACGATGATCTTCGAAAAAAATTAGAGATGCTAATTGAACGGAGGACTGTTGACCTGGAGAAATGGGAGAAGGACGTGCAAGACAAGGAGAAGGAGATAGAGGAAAAAGCACTGGGCTTTGGTCTGCGGCTGAAGGACACCCTTCTACGAGTGGATATTCGGTAAAGCACCACAAGAGTACCCCCGGCAGGTTGGCATCTGTCTAGAAGGAGTGAATTTCCTACTGACTGAACTCAGAAGAACTCAAAAGAAGTGTAAAAGTAAGAGATACGTTTTAGAGATATGTTAGTAGATGCCCGTGTTGACACCTCTCTGCATTTATGTTTTTGAAGTATGTTGAGAAGCAGACTTTACACCTTCTCCCACTTTCTGTTTGTATTTTCCTTCTCTTTGGTGTTGTTGTATGTGTATTAGAGTAGTGTGGTGTTGAAAGTAATACCTTCTCGTGTGACTCCTTTGCTATTCCCGTGATGCCTTCCTTCAGTGCGGAAGATCTGCTCGAGTATGATGGAAAGGGGGGCAAACCTATTTACATCTCAATCAAGGGTGTCGTCTACGACTGTACCTCCGCGGCAGAGTTCTACGGTGAAGGAGGGCCCTACGCCGTTTTTGCCGGGAAAGAGGTCTCCCGCTGTCTTGCCAAGATGATTATCGGCGACGAGGAAGCCAACGCGGGTTGGAACCATTTGACGGATCCGCACCTCCACGTGCTGGATTCCTGGGTGTCGAAATACAAGGAGAAGTACCCAGTCGTCGGCTCCTTCTCTCCCGATTCTGGCTTCATGGACCGCGCACTACGCTTTGAGCCTTAAGCACCTTTTCATTCCCGTGAGCCACCAAAAGATAAAAGTGGTGAAGTTAGTTTTTTTTTTTCTCTGGTTTGTTGATTTTTATGTCAACAAGGCATTGAAGCCATCTTTTCTCTGAAGAATAAACAATTTTAAAAATAAATCAACTTTGAAAATCAACTTCAGCTTCTCAAAGCCGGCGTCTTTATAATCTAATTTAACACTACCGCACGATACAAAGCACTAGCCTTTTTGTGAGGCTTTGGCTAAGCATCTGAGAGTGTTGCTGTTGTTATCCCTGTTACCTTCTTTATTAATTCGATTTCCCTGTTCTGACTGTCATCATTTCATGTATGTTTCAGCTTATGTCTTAACAACAAAAAATAAACTTTTGTGTTGTTGATGCCTTTTGATGACTGAACCGTGTTTACTATTATTATTATTTGTTGATATTATTGTGGAGTGCGTGCTTCTACGGCTAAGTGTGCGGTGGAGTTCTCAGCCATCCATAAATCCTTTTTTTTTTTTGCTTCTCTTGTGTCACTCTCTTTTTAAGGCTTGTTTGTGCTCGGTGATGGAGGAGCAAACCGTTCGTTTTCTGTTGCGGCACGATTCCGCATCCACCACCCCAGTGTTGTACGCCAAGACAGAGGAACTGCCGCCCGCCCAGCATTGGCGAAATGGCTACGATGATCTTCAGAAAGACCTTCGTCTAGAGCTCTGGCGCACGAAGGCGTTATTGGACCCCCTGACCGATGAGGAGTACCTCTCCGCACGCAACAGGGTCTTTCAGCTCGCCGGCGGGGGCGGCAGACGGTCTCACTTCACGAACCGCGCCGGATATAAACTCCTCGAATCGATGGAGGCAGCGGACGTGTGGGAGGCGCTGCACGCCACCGCATCAGCCGGGACGCCGGCAGAGCAACACTGTCGTAAGCGGCAGCGGCAGCCGGTGCGTCGCCTGCCCTTTGCGGACCTCTGCGGTGGTCCGGGATCCTTCTCGGAGGCGTTGCTGCACGAAAGTCGTCGGTACGGCTGTTCCCTGTACGGCTTCGGTCTCACGCTGAAGGGCGTAAACGGACTCGATTGGTATGACAGTCTGAGGACCAGCTCTCAATTTACCATCACGTACGGCTCGGAAGGCTCCGGGGACATCTTGCAGCTCAGCACGGTGGATGCGTTCGTGTCCATCGCTGGAGCCGCGTCGCTGCCGCTCGTCGTCGCTGATGGCGGCTTCCATGTCAGCCACGAACTCGAAAACTATCAAGAGACCATTTCCAGCCGCATTACATACGCTCAGTGGTTCGCTAACCTCAAGCTGCAGGCCCTCGGCGGCTCGTTCGTTCTGAAGCTGTTCGACACGTTTTCTCCTCTCACGCGTTCTGTTCTCTACTTATCCACTTTTCTGTATAAGCGAGTTTGGATTGTAAAGCCCCGACACAGCCGTATGGTCAATAGTGAACGCTATCTCGTGTGTGTGGATTTCGAAGGGTTGCCTAGCGGGTGGTTAGAGGCGCTTCAACGGGTCTTTGTGTCCGGCTTTGAAAGTGGTGATATGTGCGTCGCCTCTGTCCTACCCCCTGCAATGCAGGAAGATCACGTCTTTACAGATGACTTGATGTCAATGAACGAAGGCATTGCTAGGAATCAGATCGCAGCGCTGCAGTGTGTGCTAGAGGAAGTGGAAAGGGCACGTCGGGGCACCGAAAACGGTGAACCAGAGCCATCCCTTCAGAGCCCCATAACGAACTGCGATGTTTGACGGTCGATTTTTGTAGGAAAAAACATATTATTTTCTGTTGCGGCTTGCTTGTCTGACAGCTTCCTTTCCTTTTTTTGCTTTTGCTATTCTTATGACGAATGATGCTTCTTGTCTTTCTTTCATTATTTGTTGTACGATAAACGAAGTTCTCCTTCTTCTTTTTTTCAAATGCCCCTCACCCTCGCGCCACACCCGGATCTTCCCCGCCGCCCCGTGCTCATTTGTGTCATGGATGGCGTCGGCATCGGGCCGCACGATGAGTACGACGCCGTTCACATGGCCAAGACACCGTTCCTGGACAAGGCCTTCGGCAACGCACGTTGCTTCCGCTCCATTCGAGCCCACGGCATTGCGGTCGGTCTCCCCACAGACGCGGACATGGGTAACAGTGAAGTGGGTCACAACGCCCTTGGCGCTGGCCGTGTTGCTCTTCAGGGTGCGTCTCTCGTCGATGCTGCGCTGGAGTCAGGCGAGATCTTCCAGAGCGAGGGGTACCGCTACATTCAAGGTGCCTTCTCGAAGGCTGGCAGCGCTCTGCACTTCATCGGTCTTCTAAGCGACGGCGGGGTCCACTCCCGCGACAACCAGCTCTACAAGATCATTGAGCACGCCGCTAAGGATGGGGCCAAGAAGATTCGCGTTCACGTGCTCTATGACGGCCGCGACGTCCCGGACGGCAGCTCTATCAAGTTCACAGAGGATCTGGAGGCGTTGCTGCTGAAGCTCCGCGAGTCCGGCTGCGACGCCCGCATTGCCAGTGGTGGCGGCCGCATGTTCGTCACAATGGATCGCTACGACGCCGACTGGGATATTGTTCACAGGGGTTGGAAGGCCCACGTGCTGGGGGACGCCCGACAGTTCGCGAGTGCGATGGAGGCGATTACCACCTTCCGCAAGGAGGATCCTAAGATGACCGACCAGTACTACCCCCCCTTCGTGGTGGCGGAGAACCAAAAGCCCATCGGCACTATTGAGGACGGTGATGCGGTTCTGTGCTTCAACTTCCGTGGGGATCGCGTGATTGAAATATCTCGAGCCTTCGAGGAGGACGACTTCAAGAAGTTCGACCGCGTCCGGATGCCCAAGATCCGTTTTGCGGGGATGATGCGCTACGATGGGGACCTTGGAATCCCGAACAACTTCCTGGTTCCGCCTCCGCGTCTCACCAACGTCAGCGAGGAGTACCTCACGGGCTCTGGGCTTCAAATCTTCGCCTGCTCCGAGACCCAGAAGTTCGGGCACGTGACGTACTTCTGGAACGGCAACCGCAGTGGTAAGGTGGACGAGAAGCGGGAGACGTTTCACGAAATCACCAGCGACCGCATCCAGTTCAACGAGGCCCCGCTGATGAAGTCTGTGGAGATCACCGACAAGACCATCGAGGCCATTAAGAGCAAGAAGTACGATGTCATTCGCATTAACTTTCCCAACGGCGACATGGTGGGCCACACGGGGGACCTGAAAGCCACCATCACCAGCATGGAAGCTGTGGACAGAGCCCTCACCCGCATCGCAGAGGCGGTCGACTCCGTCAACGGGGTCTACATCGTGACGGCCGACCACGGCAACGCCGATGATATGGCTCAGAGAGACAAGAAGGGCAAGCCGCTCAAGGATGCTAAAGGCGTCGTTCAGGCCCTCACCTCCCACACTCTCGCTCCGGTCCCCGTCTTTATTGGCGGCGCCGGCCTCGACCCTCGTGTGGAGATGCGCACCGATCTGCCGCTGGCCGGTCTCGCCAACGTCACGGCTACTTTTATTAATCTTCTCGGCTTTGAGGCTCCCGCCGACTACGATCCCTCGCTCATCACCGTCAAGAAGTAAAGAGCAGCAGCGTATCGTCTTTGTGATGGACGCGCATTAAAGAATTTTTTTAAAAAAAAAATATTTAAACGGGAACGAAAACAAAAAATTTAATGATTTCCCTTTCTAATTCTACATTCTACCGTCTTTTTTTTTTTATTGTTGTTGTTTTGGTTTTTGTGTTTCAGTTGTATTGTTATGGTGGTCTCGTTTCGTCAATGCCTGTAGTAGTAGTTGTGGACGGGACTCCAACGCTAACCCTCGCATCCATCCTATTCAGGTCACAAGAAGAGAAGACATCATAGCTTTCCTATTAGAGGTGGAAGAGAAGAAATAAATCTCTACTAAACATCTTCATTCATTAAATAAACATGTATGCATTTTTGTTGTTTTGTTATCCTCATGGTGTAGAGATTCATCGGGATGGGAGGTTTGTTTCGGCCGACACATCTAAATGAAAAGGTTCTTTTGTAACAATACTGTTGAGGTTATACTGGAAAAAAAAAAAGAGCTTCTGCTCCTCGACATGTTAATAGTTTCTTTCTGTAATGTAAATTTAATTTTTCCTCGTTTCATTTATCGTATATCTTGGGTATCCGCTGAGGTGGTGGTACTGTTGTTCATTTCATCAGTAAATGTATGTCTGTAATATTTGTATCGGCTTCTTTTTTTCTCTTGTCCTTCAGACTCTGCGATCCAACTGAATCTCTTTTTCAAAGCTTCAGAATAGGTTTTCTATTTCATTTAGTTTTTTTAGCGATCAAAAAGACATTATTGAGCCCGCATTCCATCTGCTGGTTTGTCTCGTATCTTTGTACTACTAATAGCTACTTCGTGCTCTATTTCCATTGAATAATAGTGCGGCGTGGAGCCTCGTCAGCCAGACCGTACCAGCTCCGTTGATTTCTTCCCCACGTGGTAGGGAGTACGGCTCTGAAATTCCGCACACCACTAGCGTAGATGGAGAGCGTGTTTGCTCAACTGGAGAAGGACTTCCTCGCGGTGCAGCAGGCGGACCCGTCCCTCGCAGATGGCTCCAAGATCGTGTATGATCGTGAAGTGCCGATTGAGCTTCGAGCCATTGTCGGCGGAGAGTCTTCGGCGGGGTCGCTCGAGCAACTGCGAGTGAAAGTGCTCAGTAACGGCGAGGATCGCAACCTGGCGAGCATGAGGGTAGAGATTACGACGGAGTCCGACATCTTCTTTCACTATGCCTGTATTATTAACGACCAAGGATTTCTGAGACTCCGCGAAGATCAAAACCTCGTTTGCGAGTTTCCAGAATTTCTGATGACACTGCTGAAAATGCTGAACCGGTGCATTCGGGAGCCCGGTCGCTTCATCGGCGCGCTGCTTCTTGGGACAGACGGCTCGGCCAATTTGGAGTTCGTGGAAAATTTAGAGTACAAGCTGGTGAGTGTGCTGGTGCTGCCTTTTCGTGTTTCGCCAGCGGAAGTGGTCCGAGAGCAAGCACAATACCGCTACAGCGCTCTGCGAACGCGGCTGGATCTCATTACAGGCCACATGAAGCGCACTTCTGGTCCTCGGCGTTAGAGTCGGAGTCCTGTTCTCATTCTAACGCACGTTTCCGCTCGGTGGCTCAGCAGCAGCCGGTGAAGCGCTTTCTGCATTGGCTTTTGAAAAAGAAAAAAAAAAGAACGCTGCCAAGTTCGAGTTTCTTTTTTTTTTTTTTGAACGAAGAAGCAATAAAAGATCACCTCTGTACACTCTTTTCTTGGAGTAGAAATAGTTATGTCAAAATGTTGTGTATTTTTTCCATAGACGGCGCATCTCTTCCTTATCTGTAAAGATTGGAGAAGAGGCACCAGATAAGTGCGTTGAGGATCATTGTGCGAGAGAGTATCCTAAACAGGGAGTAGACCACGTCGGATTGTTTCTGTCTTGGTAAAGAATGCATTCGGCGTGACGACCAAATCATGTGAGAATAGTGCTGTGCTGCTTCTCTGCTACGTTGCTTCTGGTTTCTCTATCGATGCAGTTGATGAATAGAACCTTTCTGGATCTATGTTTCTCCTCGTTCCTCTCTGTGGTTTGTACGGTCTTTTGGAATAGTTATTACATAATAATAGTACATTGCTGCTGCCCTGTTGCATTTCATTCCGTACAACTTTCAGTTTCATAAGAAAAAATATAAATATATATTTCTTTTTTTTTTTGAATTATTGTTATTTTTCTGTGGCGGCGCCAGAACGTGAACGATGCAGTGCAGTCTTCGATTTCTCACATCGGCGATGAGACCGCTCTCCGCTGCCAGTCTGCTGCACACCGTCCGCGGAGACCCGGGGATGACCACTCACTACTACGCCAATCGGTACTTTGGCATCGATAAGGTAATGGAGATCGAACATCTCATGTGGCAGGAGCTCAAGAAACATGGCAAGGTGACGCTGGACCGCATCGATGGCCCCGACGCCCCGCCACGGTGGGCGCCACTCTTCTATTACCCCAAACGGCACTCCGTGTTGCGTCACAAGGCCGAGGACGAGGATTTGTCGTTTCTGCGCGAGGCGGCAGCAATGAACGACGTGGAGGAGGGAGTGGTGGAGGAGGTCCGGCAGGAAGACATGGAGACCGCTGTTCTCCGCGTGGTGCGCTCCACTCCGCACCAAGATATTCAATTCTATGTGAACGAGTTGTCGGAAGAATACAGAGCGGGAGCCCCTCTCACGTTCCGGCGCTTGCGGGAAGCGGGGCTGCTGCAGCGCGACCAAACCCCACAAGGGAACTTCACGTGGAGTGAGTAGCGAAGCGATCGAGATGGTGGGCTTCCCAGTGGGTTTTATTCACATCGCTCTTCACAACACAAACGTTTATGCTGTAGCCAGAAGCGCAATCTAGGGCAACTA
This sequence comes from Vickermania spadyakhi, assembly GCA_030849815.1. Taxonomy (NCBI): domain Eukaryota; phylum Euglenozoa; class Kinetoplastea; order Trypanosomatida; family Trypanosomatidae; genus Vickermania; species Vickermania spadyakhi. The sequence goes on from JASAOA010001746.1 coordinate 34,617, forward strand.
GGAGGACATGCAGCGGTAAGTTCTGCAGTGTCGAGGTTCAATAGAGTAAGAAAGAGTATATATATACACATATAATTTTTTTTCGTGATGTGAAGCAAAAGAAGACCGTCTTCGAATATTGTGAGTAACTGTGAAACGCAACATGCGATGACTATTTGTTCTATTTTGTTTTATTACGTCGCATGCGGCGACTCTTTTACAAGGGAAACGTCGATGAGAGAATAATACAAAAAGATCATTCATTAAAAAGTCGTTTCGCATAGGGGAGAGTGAAGATAAGACGAGGTCCTTTGAAGATGGAGGTAGATGCCGGTGAACTGGGGACTCTACCCACAAGGAAGTTTAACTTGCTGCGTATCAGCGTGGCGTCGGTGTGCTTTGGCAGCAGTGCTCTGTTATTTCTCTCCTTACTCTCTGGTTTTTGCCCTGTGAACTATGTCAGTAGTGTAGGCGGCTGGATGACCGCCCTGCTACTGCTTGGCAACAGCTTTGTGTATACAGCGCCGTTACTGTGGGCACAGCCAGGCCGTCTAACGTACCTTCGTTGCACCAAAGTGAATTTCGTGCTTCTTCCTCGAACCCTCAAGGCGCGGCTCTGTGCCTATCTTCTCGTCGTGGATGCACTTGTGGTGCCGTTAGCGGTCGGGGTGGCTGTCTTCCGCAACTCCTTTGTCGGTTTTGTTCTCTCGTTGCCGCTGTATCCCCCTCCCCTTTTCTCCAGCGTGCCCTTCTACCTCCTGTTCTGGTGCCTGCCCCTCATCGCCGTGGCCGCCAACGCCTACCACGTCTTCTTTCTTACCGTTGAGCGCTCGAGTCCGCTCCACTTCACCAACAAGCCAAACGAACAGAAGATGGCAAAGAGAGCGGTCGGAATCATCGCCGGGCTCATGCTGCCCGCCTACTCGCTCCTGCTGTCTGCGCTGCCTTGTGACCCAGGGTTAAGGCACCACCTCATCGGCGACGTCCCCTTTCATCTACGGTACGCACCCAGCACGAGATGCTTGTCCACCGCACATCGGGTGCATGTGTTCTTTGCGATCTTCTTTTTCCTGGTGCTTCAAGTGCAACTAGATATTTCCGTCGGGACTTTGCACCGGCTTATCGAGCCTCACGGATGTCCTTCGGTGGAGGAGCCTTCCATGGACGCCTTTTTTTTAGGAGTAATGCGCTTTTTGCGACTGTTGACGATTGTATTAGTGACGGCTTCGCCGAGTGCTCTACACTGTTTTCTAATAGGGATGTGTTATTTGACATTGTTCATCTTTTTGTTGATGGGACGCTTCGCCTCTAACATTCAGTGCATGCAGAAAGGTTACACCGAGGTATTGGCAGCCGTTGGGGTTTCGTGCGTTTCCTGCGCCGCCATTGCCATTCTATTTGGTTGCGGAGCCTTTGGAGCCGCACTGTGGCTGATTTTGCTTATCCTGCTCGTGGCCGTTGTCGCAAGGCGATTTTACAACCAGTACGGATGGGGCTTTGAGGCGCCTGAAGCGTCTTCCGAGGAGAGATGGCAGTGATGCAGTTTAAATCTCAGAATAATCGTGATCCGGAACAATAATATGATGCTGCTAAGAAGTGCGGCTACCAGTTAGTCACCATTCTTCTTTCATTTTTTCTGTGGCTTCCGTTTAATATTTCAAATTGTGTTGCTTCTTCTTTTTTTTCTTCTCTTTTTGTGGGGGGGGAGCGGAGAAATAGTGCAAGTGTTCAGTGACTTCAAAACTACAGAATCGTTTGGTAAGCTTGAATGGTATATTTTTGAATAGTAATATTATTTCATACGCTACTGCTACTAGCACACCCTATAGAGTTATTAGCGTTCTTTTTTCGTGACGCAGGGAATTCTCAAGTTGATTTTATGTTTTTTCAATTCGTTTTATCTACTCTGTAGCGCCATCATCGATATTGAGGTGTATCCTCGATTTCGCATAGAGCATCGTCTCTACTCCATTCATTGATATTGAGGTTCTACGTTCTATGGCTGCCGTAGCGTGTGAGAACAGCGCTGTCACGCGCTCCTGGTCCGATATGGATCATGCGAAGTTGATGCTGACATTCGGAACGACCTCTCTTATTTACAGTGCTCTTGGTCAGCCCTTTTACGTAGCGATTGCCCGCCAGCAAATCTCGTCCAAGCGATTGACCGCAGTGCAGGTGTTCAAAGAGGCAGTGGGGAAGGAAGGCTGGAGAACCCTGTTTCGTGGCGCAGGTCTCGCTGTGTCCGGAACAGTGCTGAGCGAATTGGTGTACTACCTCTGCCTGGAGTACTGGAAGGAGAAACTACCCTTTCAAAGTCTAGAGTCCCGTAGCTTTGGTGCGGGTCTTCTAGCGGAGTTCACGTCGACGCTCGTTTTTAACCCCTTTGCGGTGGTATCACAGATACAGATGGTAGCCGGACCCAGCAGTACGGTGTGTCAGTACCCGTATATGAGTGCTTCTCGAACCACACGCGCCGTTCTGGCAGATTACGGCTGGCAGTGCCTGTTTCGTGGCGCTTTGGTTTCACTGCTGGTGGCTCCTGTAGTGGGTGGGTGGTGGTACGTCTACGAAGCCTTCAAGCGGCACGCCTATGATGTGGCTCCACCACTGCTGAACCACCCCACTTTCGCTTCTCTGCCGAGGTGGTGCACATCCACCTCCGACAACGCCCTCATCAACTCGGCGGTGGGGGCCACCACTAACATGCTCTTCTGCGCGGTGATGAACCCTATTTACGTGCTCCGTCTGCGAGTGCAAACCACTCCGTCCTCTGCCCGACATCCCTTCCTGGATGCTGTGAAACACATGCTCGCCACGGAAGGGCCTAGAGCACTGTGGAAGGGACTGGCCATCAACATGTGCGTGGCAGCGATGGGCGGGTTTACCTTTGGATTCGCCTATGAGGGTACAAAAATGCTGTCAGATAAGCGCCCCACCTAACTCATTACGCTGTGTTGTATAAGGCGGGGGCACACACAAACAAAAAACTTGTTTTTAAAACGTGAGAAACCGAAAGCCAGAAATACAAATAAAAGTACGCCAATGAAGCGGGAAAATGAATGTGGTTGAAGTTGAACAGTGCTTCTGAATTCTGTTGAAACCTCTTCTTCTTCTTCTTTTTTTCTAATGTGTGCGAAGATGTGTAGGTAGCTGTGGAAGACGTGTGTCGATCTCTCTTCCATCTCTTGTAGTAGTTTCTTCACTTCTCTTTTTCATTTTACTTTCTCATAGAATACACCGCGATGTCTAGAAATCCAGATCTCTCGCAGATGACGCAAGATCAGCGTATCGAAGATCAGCGGAACCGTATCAAGAAACGCCTAGACCTTGCACGCGGGATCAACTCGGATGAGGTGCAGGAGAGCCAAGAAGTGCGGAATCCTTGTGCGGAGCGCGTGGAAGAGGCCCGAAGCACGATGGCGAACTTGCACAGTGAGACAATGAGCGCCGTGTCCCAGTTTGTCGTGAGTGCGAATACCGCTGAAGCCGAACGCAAAGACCACGATGAGGAGGCCTTTGAAATGCGGTCCACAATGCGTCGTGAGGAAATAGCGGAAAACGAGCCGAAACTGAATGCCATCACCATGCAGTTTGACGCACTGCTTCAGTACAGTGTTCCGCATGAGCTCCACAAGGCTTTAGAAGCACAGAAAGAAGAATGCGGGAATATTCTCTCGGCGAAGGACAAGGTCATTGAGCAGCTGATTGCTCTATTGGAGAACAAGGAAGAGGATTATGTCAATCTTCTACGCCGCAACAACAACCATGTCAACGAGCTAGTGACGGCGATGCGGACCAAGACCAATGAGTACCTCGATCAGTACGCTGTGGAGCTCGAGGAAGTGGAGAAGACTTACATGAAGGACCGAAAAGAGTTTTTAGAAAATTGTGCGGCAGAAATTCAGCAGCTTGTGAAGACACGGCGAACAAAGGATGTGGATTACCGGAAGCGTCGAGAAGCGAAACTGATGGAAGCTCAGGTTAAACTCGAAGAGAAGCATGAGGAGAACTACGAAGACTTCAATGATGCAAAGAAAGGGCTAGAAGACAACATCTTTGCGTTGCGGCGAGAAAGAGAGAAGTGCAAAGCAGACTACATGCTGAACGGCGAGCGACTGAACTACAACTTACAGGTTCTTCGAGAAAGAGTGAAGGAGAACAAGAACGCTCAGGCACAGTACAAGCGGAAACTAGCGAAGCTTCAGGAGACGTTAGGAGCCCTTGTCGCTCGGTATCAGGAGTCGGACAAAAAGTACCAAAAGGTCAACAAAGAGTTGACGACGCAGCTGCACCGCGTGGGGGTGAAGTACAAGGAGCTGCAGAAGAAGTTTCAGTTTTTTGAAAAGGCGGACAAGGATAAGTTTCGTCAACTGTGGAACATGCATGACCAATCCAGCAAGGCGTTGGTCCACCGGTGTCTGCAGGCGGACCGTGTAGTCTTTGAAGATATTCTGTGTATGCCGTGGAAACCACCGGAGATGAGCTTTTGGCCCGAGGAGCAGGAAGACTTGGAGGGCTTAGATGAAGAAGAGGAGGAGCAACACGAGGAGCTCATCATGAACGAGCCGGCCTTGATGTTGTTCCATATTCTGAAGAATCAGGCGCCGTTCCTCGTGGATGAGAACGTGCGCCAAGCCATTGAAGAGATTGACGGAACCTCTGAGGAGCAAGCATCGGTCGAGGGTATTCTGACCACCCTCAAAATCCACAAGAATGTAGAAGTTAACGATCTGCTGGAGTATTTTCTGACGGAGAGTGAAGATGAAACGCTCGCGCTGATCAACCCACAGGAGGCGATTCGCGCCCTTAACACGTTTCTGGAGGAACGAACGGCGACGAACGCGAAGCAGAAAGAGAACGAGGCGAAGTCGACAACGAAGACGAAAGAGAGCGCGAAGGAGAGGGCGATGAAGCGCTTCAAACAAGCAGAGAAGAATTACTGGAAGCAGCTCACACAGTGCGTCCCGAAGGAGCACCTTCACGTGTGGGAGGCTCTGGAGACGGGTCTCGAGCGCTACCTCGCTCAGCTGCAGCAGCGAAAGGGACTGGTTTCTTCCACAGACGCCATTAGAGCTCAGAACGATGAACTCAAGGCGCTTTTGCGGCAGTACATCCGCAGTGGTGTCAACTATGAGCTCTTCGCCCCTCCCGATCTCGCTCTGAATGCGCCGCTGTTGTAGAACTCTGGTTCTAGATGGAAAGGCATCTCTCCTGGTGCATGCGTGTCGTTGCTATTCGTCCTCAAGTGTGGGTGTACAGAGGAGAAAAAAGAGCGATGTATAGTGTTTATAAACTGCAATCGCCGAGCGGTACGTTGCTTCACTATAGACGATTGAAGACCGTTTTGTGTCAAAAGATCTTCTGTGTAGTACTGCGAGGAAATATTGATTAGAAAAAGGAAATAAATGGAACGACCGAAACGTGCGTTTCGAATCGCTATTTTTTTTTTTTGCTATTCCACTCGTCCAGCCTCCGACTAGTGCGCCATAAATTAAATTAATTTCTCGTTTGCTCTTCTACTAAAGTTTTTTTTTTTCCGTTTGCAGTTTCACCGCACGAATCTTCTTTACTTTTGAAATTATTTGTAGTTTTCTCCTCTTTAGATCTCCTCATGGTGGGCGTTGGGGTTTCTGGGAATTCAGCCGTGGGGCAGTCCTTCGGGCCCATGTCAATGAACATTCAGGGTTCACTCCCAGCGGCACAGTCGGACACGCGCTTCGAGCCCAATTTTCGTCAGTTTGATTTCTTTCTGGAAAACACCGAAGTTCCAGATACGCATCTCGTGGAGCGGGTCATGAAGAACCCCGAAGGTCAAACGCACTGGGATCTACGCTCCTTTTGGTACACTAATATACGATGCACTCCTGTCGCGGTGACTTCCATCTTCGGTGCCGCTTTTGTGAATTTTATGTACACGCGTTTTCTCAACCGCTCTGGGGCATCCATTCGCTGGTCGTTCTGGAAGTGTTATGGCGTCATTCTGGGGTGGAACAACTTCACAAAGTACTACGCTAGAGAACGCTACTTTCAGAGAGATTTTCAGCGAAATCAGCTGTACTCTTTCGACGAGCTCCGAGATCAGCGCGACCGTCAGCGAGTCCGAGAAACTCTCTATGCGCAGCAATTTGTCCGGAATCCAATTGCTGAGTACAGAGTAAAGGCGTGGCAGGTGGCTGATCGATTCGCGTAGGTGGTACGACAGCACAAACCAAGCGTATTCTATAGCACGGAGGAGTGGTTCTAGTTAGTATAGCAATAGCAAGCAGTTAAGGAAATTAGAAAACGCTTCTTAGTAGGTGGGCCCTTTGGCGTTTAGCTAGTGCGGGCGATATATCTATTAAAAAAAAAAAAAAAAGAGTACGTTTTACGTGGTGAGATGAAGTGAGGTGCTTCGCCTGGTCTCTGCCGCATCGTCGGCCGTAAAACTTCTCTCTTTCCTTTTTTTTTTTTTTTTGGTTGTCATTTGTCCTTCTCTTCACACAATACGATATTCATAATATGAATTATAATCATATTATGTGCAGTATGCTCTATTAATCCATAGCCTCTAATGGTAGTTCTCCAAAACAAACGGGACGTGAAGGCACACATCAAGGGGTTTCTCACCCCTTTAGCCACAGAGGAGCACATCTTAGAGCTCGACGAAGTCAAAATGCTGGTGCAGCAAATCTCTAGTGACGCTGGCATTTCGCCACCCTTGAGCACCGCAGAAGTGGATGCGGCAGTGTTCAACGCACTGAAAGCCTTTCTGCACCAACAGCGTGCCGGTGCAGAGGCGATCCACCGGGTGGAGGAGCTACAGGCGGCTCTCCTTAATGAGAGGGCGGCTCCACTGTCTGCAGTGGACAAGAGTAAACCGGCAAAGGACGTCAGCACTGATACGTCGGCTCCTTCATTCAGTTTTAATGCCCTGCAGCAGCACCTACAGCAGAAGCGTAATGCATTGCGCAAGACGACGCGCCAAGCTCCGACAGAGAGCAGCCCAACCGCCAAGGCCACACGCACAGAGGTGGTGGCAGAAGGGGAGCGGGCCACCGCCGCAGTGGTGTCGAGCGCTCCATCCCTACCAGCGACGACCCCTTCAGTCGCTTCAGCGGAGCCGGAGACCCGTCCGGAGGTGCGAGCGGGAGCCGGAGACAGCGGAGCGTTTCAAGTCGCTCCGCTGAACGACGATGAGCTGTACGAGGACTTGGTGACGGCGCCGCATACCAGTGGCCGCGGAGGTTACGAGGCGTACCGTGGATTTCACGGCTACGGTTGGCGGGGAGGTCGATCCAGAGGTGCAGGAGGACCTCCGCACTACCACTCGGGCATCTACCCCCCTCGATACAGCGGCCCCCCACCTAGCCACGCGTAGGAGTGGACACTGGGGTCGAGCGAGTCGGTGCGGTGAGTAACGAAACTCCCGATACCCTTTTGTGATTCGACCATCTTTCTGAAAAATGACGTCGCAGTGCAATAAAATCAATTAATTGGGCAAATGTGGTGGCATTAAGTTTTATTGTTTCATATGACCTTTGCGATGTTCAGCCGTTGTTATGAATAGGATGTGTCTTTTTGCTTTATGTCTTTCATTAATTTTTTTACTCCACATCTCATGGTGAAATATTATTTAGGGTTCGATGTGGAACTTCTTCTCCCACGGCGAGGAGTCCGATGCACCGGAAACATTCCCCGCTGAAGAATTTCAGTTCGACGGCGAAGAGCATGGCGATGTGGCTATACCGCTACACCAGCTCGTAAGTCTTCCGGTGGAGCAGTTGCCGCCGACTCCCGCCACCTTGTCTCGCAGTTCCTCCATAGGCACACTTTTGACGGCAGCGGTGTCGTCGGGGTTCACCGCGGAATCGACGGACACTGTTAGCACAGCACCACCGATACCCGAGCGGTGGGGCCCACAGAAGAGAAACACCACGGGGATGACGCTGGGGGAAGTAAAGATATTCTACGAGAAGCTTTCCGAGTACGGAACGGACTTCAATTTCATTGCGCTTCACCTTCCCAATCGCACTCGCCGGGACGTCAAGCGGCTGTACAGCCGCGAGCTAAAGAGGAATCCAACGAGTATCGCCCGGGCACTCGAGGACCGAAGGCAATTCAACGAGACCGAGGTATTAGAGAAAATCATCGAGAAACGCAAGAGTACCGCCGCGCCCGTACGAGAGCTAGGGAAGGAGGAGGAGGTCTACTTGAAGGAGATCGAGGAAGACGTTCCGTCCCCCACCGCTGATGCTCTTCCGTCATCAAAGCGTCTGCGATCAGAGGGTGAGACGGGAGTCGACCGAGTCATCGAGGTCACCCCAACGGAGAAACTGCCGACGCAGCCCGACCTCGACTTTGATGAAGACGAAATCTTTTCCATGTTTGACAATGTGGAGTAGTCGAAGTGAATCTACAACCCCGTCGATGGCCGATGGTGGTTATTGCTTGGAGGTATGCTTCCTGTTTCTTTGTTGCTGCAGTTGCTTTTTGTCTCTTCTCGTTGACTCGCTCCTCTATATTTCTATGACTGGGCTGGTGAAGTGATGTTTAAATGGGGTGTTTCAGACTATTACTGTCATTCTTATTCTTACAATTATTTAATGAATCAGTCGGGTGCGTGGACCTCCCCTATTGATGTTGTTGTTTTTTTTGGCTCATTTTATATTACCTCATCCCTTCCCTCCCCCGTTGTCGCACTGTCTTCTGCACAACTCTGAAAACTCAACTATTAGCACTTCCTATTTTATTGACGAGGCTCGCTGTGCTTTCGCAGCATTAATCTGGCTCGTATTCCAGCAGTGTTCGCTAGCGTTGCAGGAGGATGGCTGCACCGTTTCTCGTGTGCTCGAGCTGTCGGCACTCCTACCCTACCAGTAGCCTGGAGGAAGCTTCGTTCAGCTATAAAATACGGGAGTCCATCGAGGGACTCCAGAAGCTGTGCGTCGGCATTGTGGGCAAGCGGCCCGAGGATGTTCATCGATTGAAGGAACTCCAGCTCGGGCTGCAGAATCTTTGTGGTACGATGCACGAGGAGGTGAGCGCACTACGAGGGAAGATAAGTGGGCTGGAGAAGAAGATCACGAAGAAGGACAAGGATTTAAGTGCTGCCAACACCAAGGCGTTGCACGCCACGGTCCAATCCGCTAAAATTCTTGTGAACCCGGTTCAAGGAGGTGGACACGGTGCTCCACCCAGCTACACGGCGACAGACGCCAACCGAACTATTTTCAACGGTGTTCCCGAGTATCATCTTAAGCGAATGGGGACTGCGTTAGGGCTGGTCTCTGCAGGGATTTATTCGTTACTGGAGAGCTTAGCCTTTAACACAAGGGTAGACACCGCCCTGCTTTGGATGCGGCCGCGAAATCTTATTTCCAACGAGCTTTTAGCCCCGTTTGTTGTAGGGCGAGACATGTCAAAGTTGCTCAGTTCGGCACCCTATCGTGTCTCAGAGACCTCCATTCCCTGTGCGGTGAGCACCACCGGCATCGCGATTAACATGAAGCCCAGGAGTGGCGTGCACGACACGCGTCGAAGCGAAGACATTCCACTCAACGAGTTCATTGAGCACACCAACTCCGCCCAGTTGCTTGTCCCAGTGCACTCCCGATACAGCGACGACACTGTACTGGCAGTGGTTCATCTTATTGGCTCCCCGCGTTTCCCGTTCCCTTTTAATAGGCGAAACGAAGAGGCGGCGATGCATGCCGCAGCGTTCTTCTCCACCATCCTGTCCTCCCATCACGACCACATGATCAACGAGTGGGCGAACCACTTCTACGACCCGAGCGTCATTCAGTCGACCAGCACGTACCGCGGGGATCTGGACCTCCGTGGCGATGACAAGTGCGTCGACGACTTCACACCGCCGCCGATGCTCATTTATCGCTGCGTCAACGACCGTCGAGCCGAGGCAGACCCCCGCGACGCCTTCATGGCGATGAAGGACGCGATGGCGAAGAACTCCGCTCCGATGCAGCCCGTCTCGTGTGTGAAGGATCTGCATCGCCACGCTACCAACATGGAAACCAACTGGGTCAGCGCGGTGCAGGCGACCTCACAGTTGGAGAACTACGTGAGCACCTACAAGGACGGTATCCTGAAGGACGAGGTGGATCGGATGCGACAGCAGCGCGAACGGGCGCAGGAGGAGGCCGAGAAGAACGCCGCCAAGTACTCGTGGCGGCAGGCATCACCGCAGCCGCAGCCGGCGCCCACCGCACCCGTCCGCTTCCCCGCTCCGGAAGCGGATGACGATCGGGACTCGAAGAACTCCTCGATCAACAGTGCGGACCTGGCGATGGGTCTCACCCCCGCAGCCGTGGCCAAGGCGGAGGATTTGGATCCGTCGGATGTTCTCAAGCCCGAGGAGATGGCGGAGGCAGAGAGTTTGGCACTCAAGCGGTTGCGGAACCTGGGAGTTGACACGAGCGCCTTTATGCCCAAGAAGCCCAAAGAGCGCAAGAAGGAGGCGAAAGAAGTGAAGAAATGAGTAGCACTTCGTGCGCCACGCATTCCGGAGCTTTTCTGTGTGATGCTCCTTATGGGTATCACACGGCCAACATGTAGACAATGAAATACGCAGCAGAACCAAGTAAAACCTTATCCTTACGGTTGTAGTTCACGGCGACCACACACACCCTACAGATGACCAGTGGTTCAATCTCCTTTTGACGTTTTGACGAATATCTTCTGCTGTTTTTCACTCTTTTTTTTTAATTTATTTATTAATGACTAAGGCTTTTTTTTTTAGATAGCGTAGTTACATACACGGTCATGAGTCCCACATCTATTCATGCCGGAGCCCCACCATTGGGTCTTCAGCCAACGAATGGGGTGATCAGCAACGTCACCAAGATGGGGGTGGTGTCGGTTTGTGCTCTCATCCTTTACGCCGCAGAGGTGATTCCAGCGATGCTCTCAGAGAAGGCGAACCGGTCGTTTCTCTTCTTCTCGATGACGTTGTTCGTCATCTTTGGTGCGATGTGGATGTACACGGCCGTGCATTTATCAAAGCGGAACCTGAAGTGGTTCGAGGAGAACGAGAAGTTCTTGCATGCCGCTACCATCATTGGTATCTTAGGTGGGTTGTCGTGGATTATTGGCATGTGGCCCGTCTTTCATGTTTTCGCACTCCCACTGTGGCTGGTAATTGTGGTTCTGGTGGTCAACCTCAATGGTATTTCATTCAAGTCTAAGAAGCTCTCCTCTAAAGTTCTGTAATTGTTGTTTTTTGACAGACGAATGGGTAGGAGAGCTATCCGGTAATCTTGAACCGTGTGAAGTGGGGTCGCATATTATGGGTTTAAAATACTGGTATTTCATCGAGTACGAACGACGTGTTATCTTGGATAAAAGAGTAAAACCTTGTTCATTAGTCGGATCATCTGCCCGGGTCTTGTATCGTGAAACATCCTTGTTCTCTTGTTTTTTTTTTTTGTTGTTGTTGTTTGCATTCTTCTTCTACTCATAGATCTTATATATTGTACAGCGATCCACCATCATGAAGGTGCTGCAAAGCTCTTCCAGAGGAAGAAGCCGAGGCCGTGGCCGTGGCGGCGATCAGCGTTTCGCCTCGCGCTTCACAGACCCGCGTTTCCAAGTCTCACAGCGCTTACAGAAGAAGCCTAAACACAGTCTCACGCAGGAGTTCGATGAGGCCGCTCGCGATCCCCGCTTCGCCGAACACTTGAAGAATACTTCCCTGTCCGACGAGGAAGAGGAGGAGCTCGACCTAACGGAGGAGCTCGAGCCAACGGAGGAACTGGACCCCAAGGACGAAGATGTGTGCGACTGGGCGGGCGGAGAGGAGGTCGAGTTCATTGAGGCGCGGCATCGGATCGCAGTGGTGAACTGCAATTGGGATCACGTCAGAGCAGTAGACCTCTATGCGATCCTCTTTTACGCACTTCCTTTGGGCGGTGAACTGCGGGAAGTGTGTGTGTACCCGAGCGAATTCGGCAAGAAGATGATGGAGCACGAGCGGGTTCACGGCCCGGATCTTTGGCTACAGCCTGGTGAAGCCGATCGCACTGCCGAGGAGGAGCCGGTGCCACAAGAGCAAGAGTGGGAGGTGCTGCACGGGATCGAGGAGGAGGAGGCGGAGGCGGAGGAGGAAGCGGAGACGGAGGAGGAGGACGACGGGTGGCTGGACGACAACCCGGAAATGCTGCAGGAAGAGGGAGAGAACGGCGAACTTTTTTCGAGCAGCAAGTACCGCCAGTACGAAATCAACCGCATGAAGTACTACTACGCCATTGCCACTTTTGATTCCGCTGACACGGCTGCTGCGGTGTACCATGAGCTGGATGGCATTGACATTGAAGCCAGTGGGGTGCGGCTTGATCTTCGCTATGTGGACGACGACGAAACGTTCGATTCCAAGGATTTGGTTTCGCGCGCGGACCACATTCCGACTCACTTCAAGCCTCTGGCGTCCCTCAAGAATTCGGCGTTGTCCCAAACCCGCTTTCGAATTTCGTGGGATCAGGACGACCCGGTGCGGCATCACTCCGTTCAGGATTCCTTCGCCGGCACGACGCCGGAAGACGATCTAGCGGCCTATCTCGCAGACTCCGACTCGGACGACGAGAAGGGCGAGGAACAAAAGCGAAAAATTCGCCGGAAGTACGCTGCACTTCTGGAAGAGATCGGGGCAGACCCGGACGACGTCGAGTCCGACGGTGTGTCTGCGCCGCCGTCCGAGTCGGACGACGATGATCTGAACCGCCTCAGTGATGTGGAGAGCAGCGTGGAGAACCCTGAGATGGAGGTGGAGGGGACCCTCGACCTCGACGCGGACAGCAAGGCGGCGGCGCTGCAGCGGGAGATGCGGACCCGTCGCCTTCTCGAGAGCGGAGATTTGTCCTCCCGGGCGGAGGCGAAGTACAAGTTGCGCCGGAAAGAAGCCAAGAAGCTGAAGAAGGAGTTGTTGGAACGGGAGCGGGAGGAGGAGAGGGAGGCGAAGGAGGCAGCGAGGGAGTCTCAGAAGCAGAAGCTCAAGGCACTGATCGGCACGGATGACGACGGCGCCGTCCGTATTTCTGGGAAGGAGCGCCGGAAAGCCCACGCAAAGGAGGTCAAACAGAAGGCGGCAGAAGAGCGGGAAGCGAAGAAGCAGAAGCGCGCGGCGAGTCTGCTCGGAGTCAGTCGCCAAGTCCAGGAGCGACAGGTGGAGGCACAGAGCAGCGAGGCGGTACAGCAAATTGACCATCGTTTCCAGTCCAAGCTGCTCTCCGACCCGCGGTATCACCTCGATGTGGCCCAACGCGATAAGCGCGTCTCCAGCGATGTCGCGGAACTCGCCGCAAATGTCTCCAAGGCGAAACGTCGCCGTGACAAGAGCGCCTCCTCTTCCACTGACAGATCCGCAGTGGACTACTTCCTTCAGAATCCCGACGTGCGGAGAACAAGACGATAAACCGTACAGCTTCTTCTTCGAGGCCAGAATTCTTTCAACACAGTATAATTAATTGAATACTATTGTTTGAAATAATAATAATAATATTTCGTATAAAATGTTAATTAATTCAATTTTCGTTATTTCATAAAGCACCACTCGAGATCCTCCACTTCTTCAGAATACATCCACCAAGCATTACCGCTCATTTTCTCTTGACACACTCTCACTCTAACTCTCTCTTTCTATATATATATATATATATATATATATATAATTATTAATACAAAAAAAATTGTCTTGCATAAATTTTCCGCTTCATTTTAAAGCTTCCAATCAATCAACAATCAAGAAGAAAACAAAATCTTATAAGCTTTCCATCCACAACAACAACAACAACAACAAAAAAAAAATAATAGAACTTTAAACCCAAAGTTTTATTTTACACAGACCTCCATTCTCACTGCTGAACTCAGCTCTAACATCCAGTCAGTATGATCCCTAAAGCATCGCAGGCCCTCCTCCTACTGGTTGTGTGTGTGGTCGTGGCGCTCAGCCCTGTGTCTGCGGAAACGACCGATGACTACAGTGTAGTGTTTGCTCAGGTGGTGCATCGCCATGGAGCCCGTAACCCGGACGTTACCGATGCGGCTGACCCCTCCTTCCTGTGTGGGAACGAGTACCCTTGTGGCGCCTTGACGAGCGTTGGTCGTCAGATGATGGAGAGCCTCGGGGACTACCTGCGCCAGCGCTACAACGACCCAGTGGTGGTGGACTCGCCATTTTTTACGTCCACCAGCTACAATCTGTCGCTCGTGTACTCCCGCTCCACTGCCGCGCCGTACAACCTGCAGAGCGCCGGTTCCGTGCTGCTGAAGCTGTTCCCGGACACGAACTCCTTTAACCCGGCGGTGGAGACAGAGAACGCTACCCTGGACACCTTCCTCGACGTCAACACTCTACCCCGGGCCTTTGTGCGGCTGGAGGTGGACCCGAAACTCTTGCAGGATCACCTCAGCCCCGTCATTGACCTCTACTTCACCCGCACGAAGCTGCAGGCGATGGCGGCGGAAGCCCGCGTGGAGGCCGACTGTGACTCCACTTCCACCGCGGCTCACTGTGCGAATGTGCTGTACGACGTTGGTACGGCCTTCCAATCGGCCGGCCGGCTGACCGAAATCCCGACTGTCGCGGCCGCACTCACAGACCTCACTGCGATTCACACGGCAGCCGCGCAGTACCTGTACGGGTACAACTCCACCAGTCCCTCAGACGTGGCGCAGGGGACCATGGCGCAGCCGCTGGCGCAGAAGATCGTGGAGAGCATGCGGGAATTCGTTGCCGGGACTGTCTCACCTCTGCGTCTGAAGCAGTACACCTCTGACGAGGCGGAGATCGAGGCTCTACTGGCCGTCTTCGGCGATCAGAGCGACACCGCCTTCACGGGGGTCTTCGGAGACGCGATCCTGGTGGAGCTGCTGAAGTCCAAGTCCAGTGACGCCTACTCGGTGCAGGTGCGGCGTGTACAGCCGAGCAGCTCCGTGCCATCGGCCTCCGGCAGCTTCACTTACGTGGAGAACTCGCCGAAGATCCGCTGCCTCGCCGCCTCGTCGCCCAACGCGTATGACGCACCAGACAACATTTGCGCATTGGAGGACTTCGCTCGCTACGTCGACTCCACTAAGCCGGCGGAGCCCAATGGGTGGTGTCTGCTGCCGTACCGCGAGTTCAGTCCTCTTGACTGCGGCACTACCACCGGCGCTCCGGCGAACTCGCACTGCCTTCTCTACCGCACGCTCTGTCCGGGCTACGCGTGCGCCGCCGGGTACATCCTCAACGCCGCCAACATGCAATGCGTTCGGTTGGCGTCGCTGAGCGAGTGCAACAGCTACAAAGTGATTATGACCCAGGCGGTGCACCGCCACGGGGCTCGTTCCCCGCTGGTCGAGGAGAACGCCATCGAAATTTGTGGAACAGAGTACCCCTGCGGGTATCTCAACCAGTACGGGCAGGAGATGATGTACGCCGTCGGCGAATACCTTCGAGAGCGGTACAATAACATCACCATCGTGGACGACTACTTCTTTCCCAGTCCAAAATACAACGCCTCTCTGGTGTACTCTCGCTCCACGGGGTATGAGCGCACACTGCAGAGTTCAGCGGCGTTGCTCTCCGGACTGTTCCCAGACGAAGCTGTTTTTTACCCAGTCGTCTTCAGCGAAAACAAGACCACTGATTTTCTTCTCCTTTTGAATCCGAATCCGATTGACACTCTTCGGTACTCCTACGACCGCGAAGGCGAGGCAGCGTTTATCAATCCAGTCGTTGACCACTACTTCACATTCCAAGAGCTGCAGGAAATTGGAGACGAGTTGTACTACGGCGGGTGTACCGTTTACGAGAATCGTTACATTTGTGCACTGGATCTTTTCGATATTGCAGTCTCCTTTGAGGCTCAGCACAAGCTGGGTGACAAGCCCAAAACAACTGCAGCATTGGAAGGGCTGACGCATGTGGAGGCGCAGTGGTTCCGATGGATGTACGCCTGGAACGCCTCCATTCCGCTGGAGCGAGTTCAAGGTGCTCTCGGTCAGAACCTGGCTCAGAAGCTGGTCGCTAACATGTACGCCCATTTGGAGTCGCCATCGTACAAGATGTATGAGTACAGCGCACATGATACGACAGTATGCCCTCTCGGTGTGACACTGGGTGACCAGAGCTATGACACATTTAATCCTCCGTTCGGGGTTACCATGCTGATTGAACTGCTGGAGCGGCCGGACAAGACTCATTATGTGCGAGTGCTTCGTGGCAGTCCACAGTCTAACGCTGAGGAGGACTACGAGTACGTCGACACCGGCTTCATCCAGCATTGTATTGATAGCAGTGGTAACATGTACGTTGCCGAAGACAACATCTGTCCGCTGGAGGACTTCGTCCGCCTGGTCGACTACTCGAAACCTTCTATACCTAATGGTGAATGTGTGATGAATCAAACCCTTTATGATCGAATGCAGTGCCCAGAGACCATTGAGTCGGGTGGTTACATGTCGGCGCACTGCATTCTATTCCGTATTGCGTGCCCGTTCAACAGTTGTCCTGAGGGCTACATTCTAAACGCAGCCGATTACCAGTGCTACCCTACAACCTACGGTGGCTCCAGTTCCTCGACCACCACCACGACATCCACTACACAGTCGCCAACCCCAACCCCAACGCCAACACCAACACCAACCCCGGCGCCTGCTCGTCAGCAGGTGACCGCCATGCGGCCCAAACGCATCGCTCTTCGCCGCCGGGTGGCGCAGCAGCTGGCGATGGGTGTTGCGGGCGGCGTTGTTATCGGTGCCGCCACGGTGCACCAGTGAGGAAATGAAAAATAAGGAACAGCAGCCGCACGCGACCTTCTTTATTTTGTTTTTTTTTTTTGTTTTGGTTTTGAGGAACAACTGTTTTATTCGCAGTGTATCATTCGGAGATATGTAACTCTTTTTTTTCTTTTTTTTCCATATCAACGATGTGATGTGCAGTGGTGATGTGCTGATTACAGAGTTGTCAAAACGTATAGATACTTTTAATATAGCTAACTTGTACTTTTTCACTGGGTTATCGTAGCGTGGTGGTGTTGTGGTGAATTATATATGGCTGTATTACAGTCTCTCTCTTTTTCTTTTTTTTTAATATGATTATTATGTTTTGTACCTCTTTCTTTGGAGGTAAGGCCGATGAAAGAAAAAAAAAACAGAAGAGCAGCCAATAATCCTGGTAAAGGAGGACGTTTCCCGACAGCGAAAGTCGGAAAGAACTCCGGACTTTTATTTATTTTTCGTTGTTGATTTTTTCCAATATATATAAATGTATATATTATATAATATTAATATTATTTCTCCTTTTATTTACCTTGAAAAAATTTTTTTTGAGACGTAATTAACGATTACTTCCTGAAATAGTAATTATGATATTGTTGTACCTATCTTGTGTTCGTGGTGCCACTACTATATGTAACTTTCTTTGCACTTGCTGTTGGTTCCCAACTTCCTGACGAGCGACCTTCTTTTAAGTTAGGATCATTGGATTTAGTGTTGTGCCTTCACTTTTCTTCTCTTTTTTGTGGTTTGTTTGTCGTGCTGGAGTAGTCGTAACATCGTAGCATTCCCGTTCGGACTAGGTTCATGGTGTCCTACGACATCGATGGTGAAGTGGAGCAGCGGTACCAAATACTACGGCACATCGGGAGCGGGGCGTATGGTGTGGTGTGGGCAGCGATCGACACACATACAGGGAAGCAAGTGGCGGTAAAGAAAGTTTTCGACGCCTTTGGTAATCAGCAGGATGCGCAGCGCACTTACCGTGAAGTCATGCTGCTGAGTAAGGTGGCGGGGAACCCACGCATTGTCTCTATTCTCAATATCATTGAAGCCGCGAATAGTATTGACTTATATATTGTCTTCGAATTAGCAGAGACGGATCTAACGGTTGTGCTGCGAAAGGCAATACTTCACACGGAGCACCGGCGCTTTCTCGTTTATCAAATTGTGATGACGGTGGCGCAGCTGCACACGATGAGCGTCATTCACAGAGACTTGAAGCCATCTAACATCTTTATCAACTCGGACTGCACCATTAAAGTGGGAGATTTCGGGCTGGCGAGGTGCTTTCCGCCAGCAAATTCCATCGGTACAGCAGACTCTTTGCACTTCACGGACTACATCGCCACGCGGTGGTACCGATCGCCAGAAATTTTAGTCAAGTCCGCGCACTACAACACCGCGATGGATATGTGGGCAGTGGGCTGTATTATCTGTGAGCTCCTCACCGGACATCCGCTCTTCAGTGGCTCGTCGACGGTGCACCAGCTCCAGCTGATTGTCGACTCGCTGGGGGATCCCTCCGAGGAGGACATCCGCTCGCTGCGCACCGCGGAGTCCTGGCCGCTGCCGCACCGCTCGAGCTCACACGGGTCGCGGGACACACTGCGAGAGTCCTTCGCCGGCTACGACCCCGCGGCGGTGGATCTGGCGGCCCAACTGCTGGTGTTCAACCCCACGCGGAGAATAACCGCCCGGGAGGCGCTGCAGCACCCCTACATCGCGGATCTGGTCTCGCGAGAGGACCTGCTGGAGCTGGAGCGGCTAGAAATCATTTCGCTGCCGCTTCAGGACGAGTCCCTCTTCACTGCGGCAGAGTACAAGGAGCAAATCTACACGATGATCTCCAAGCGGTACCGCAATAAGGTCGCCAATTAAATCTTCTGCAGTTGGTATGTAACGGGCGAAGCATAGAATAAAAAGAAACCATGTGAAAAAAAAAAAAGGGACGTTAGCCCTGAAATGGATTTCACGTCGTCTGTTTCCATTCAACGCCGCCTGCTAAACTCCGTTTTCTCTCTTCTTCATCCTTTTTGTTTTCTGATTTTTTGGGTTTGGTGTTTTTCTTGTTGGTTTGTTCCTTGTGGTTGTTTCTCACTTCGTTTTTTTTTTTCTCCGCCTAACGAAACCGACGCTGCGCAAACGATTCCTGTTTATGGAGCACATTTGCGGGCTGGGGTTTTCTCGTATATCCTAATTTCAGTTTCCACCGTCGTCTCCTATGGGGCAGGCGCTGGGGGCGGGGACGCTGGCAGGGGCGTGTTTGTCGATGGCGGCAGCACCGGCTAAAATCTCCGCGGCGAACCACCTTCTCATCGCCTCCAGTGGTGCCGCCGCCGGCTTAGCGGTGGACTTCACCAGCGACTGCTATGCCAAGGCGGGTAAAGTGGTCATTCATCGCGACGTGGTGCTTCGGGCGCAGGACGCACTGCGGCATGTGTACACGTTCTATGCGCCGTGCGAGGCGAATCGGGTGTCCCAACTAATTCGACAGAAACACGAATGGCTTGTCCTCGAGTCTCATCATGGGCGCTTTTACACCGTTCAGAAGTCCCCTTTCAGTGGGAACATTCACATGGACGTTAGGATGTCACTTCGAGCAGCCAACGATGTGGGTTTGCTGATGGCCCATCGGCCACTACAAACGGGAGAGGTACGTCAACACCGTGCGGACATGGAATTTGACCTTCCCAATGATGTTCCTGTGGCGTACATGATCGCCTGGCTGCGAAAAGAAGAACCGAGGTGGTCCCTCACCACAGAGAACAGTCGTCATTTCACTACGAAGGCCCGCTACGCTCTCAACGACTTCTAGCTGAGAAGTCTAGTTTGTTGTGGGAGAATTCTGTAGCAAGATAAAATATGTGAGAAAATATTACTATTATGTCCTAATATTCTAGAAGAACGATGCGAACCGCTAATATTTTTTTATCTTAAAGCTGTCATTTTGCTGCTTTTATTTCTTTTCCACACTGCAAATGCTTTTATGATAGAGACCGACAATAAAACCTTTGTGTACGCAGTATATATAAATACGTATTGGGCTAGAATACCGTACTGGTCTACTGCAGTACTTCTATAATTTCTGTATTTTGTTAGAGTAATACTTCTGTATTCGGGTATGAATAAGGAGAAAGTATTCCAGCGACTAGATCTCGTGAACAACCGAACCAACTCGGTAGTGGCGGCGGCCTCGTGGTGCGCCATGCATTCCTACGAGGCAGACGTTATATTAGATTGCATCACTGCTCGCATCCGGTCCCCACAGACGGGTGCGGATCAGCGGGCGGGGTTGGTATTCGTAATTCATGAACTACTGCTCACGTGCTCCAGAAAGGGTGTCCCAGAAGCGGCGAAGGACGCCGTGCTGCGTGGATTGGAGCGGCTCCTACCTCCTGCAGTGTCAGACGCATTGACCGCAGTGGATCGATCCGAGCTGGTGCCCTTCGTGTCTGCGCTGGAGAAGGCGCTGGACTGGTGGGAAGCCATTACGCTGGAAGGCTTTTCGAGGCAGTGGGTGGGGGCTCTTCGTCACACCTTGAGCACTTTCGCATTGGGGGGTTCCTTTAGCTCGAAGCTTCAGCGATGCTC
This sequence comes from Vickermania spadyakhi, assembly GCA_030849815.1. Taxonomy (NCBI): domain Eukaryota; phylum Euglenozoa; class Kinetoplastea; order Trypanosomatida; family Trypanosomatidae; genus Vickermania; species Vickermania spadyakhi. The sequence continues at coordinate 54,936 of JASAOA010001746.1, forward strand.
TCAGTTTATGGCACTGTACGAGGAGGCAAAGAGGCGTTGGCTGCAGGAACGATCCTCTCCGCTGGGGTCGACGTGTAGAGACGAGGCCCATCGTGTCTTGCGGATTTTAGGCAAATTAAGGTCTCGCGACTTTTCCTCTTCTGTGGAATTTCAGCAGTGGTACGACGCGCAACTGGCGCAGCTGAACGGCGGCGAAGCAGGTCGACTTCCGACGAGTGTGAAGGCGGAGCCGACATCCTTCATGGCGGCTCGCTCGACTCCAGCAGCAATGAAACAGGAGGCGAAAGAAGACCTAGATGATGATATTCTTGGTTCTCTAATCTCGTAAGTGAAGCCCCGCGTCACAGAAAACAAACAAACAAACAAATAAATAATAATAATGATCTGAGCGTCCTTTCGATGATCTGTGGAAGTTTTGCTCTCTTTTCGTTCTTTCAAAAGGCGAACTCCGTTGTTGTCCAACAGACTGTAATTTGATGAGTTCTTCACTTTGGATATTTTTTTTTGTTCTGGGCTGTAACTGGATGAAGGTCGACATGTATCAAAACGGTTTTAATGCTCCATCACAACTAGCAGGCTCTCAAGGGGCCCAAGGGGTGGGTGCTGCGTACGGTAATGCTGTGGTGGACCCATACAATCCCAATCCGTACCAACCGGGAGTCGCCGCCGTGGAGCAGCAGCGGTGGAACCCCGCGCCGGAAGCGACTCCGCAGCCGGACCCGTATGCTACAGCGGAGGGCTATCCCGAGCAGGCCGACGTGGAGCCACCCGTCCGCTGGAGCTGGGATTTGTATCCCCTCTCACACATCGACGCGGCGAAGATGCACATTCCATTGGGCTGTATGTACACTCCGTTAGAGAAGCCGTGTCCCATTTACGGGACGAGTGCGGAGATGTGCAAGAAGTGCGGGGGGTACCTGAACCCGTACGTTTCGATTGACGTGCCGTCCCAGTCGTGGACTTGCGTCATCTGCGGCCAGAGAAATTCCTTTTCTTCCCGTTTCGGGCAAGTGACAGAGTACAACCTACCCATTCCAATGTTAGCAGGGCACGAAACAGTGGAGTACGTAGAGGTCCAAGGTGGTACTCTGCCGGGTGGCCACTCGGTGGGAACCACATTCACTTTAGTAATCGACTCCTGTGTGGAGAACGAAACAGAATTAGAGGGTTTGCGCTCGTGTTTGCGCTACATTGTGAGCAAACTTCCGGATGAGTCGCCCATTGCTGTCATCACGTTCAGCATCACCATGCAGCTGCACCACCTATCGGGGAGGACATCTTCTCCTCGTTGTACGGTGTTGCGCGGCAGTGAAGAGGTGAAGGTGGAAACGCTCAAAAAGCTGGCGGGAGATCTTCATTCTTACGTGGTTCCGCTGCAGCTTTGTCGAACTGTGGTGAACGAGCTCATTGACACGTTGGCAATAGATCCGTGGCCCATTCCAAAAGGACATCGCCCCCTGCGCTGTACAGGGGCAGTGCTGTCGGCAGCTACTAGTCTGCTGGAGCTCTGCGCGCCAGGACGTGGGAGTTGCATCCTCGCGTTTCTCTCCGGTGCGTGCACTGTCGGTCCTGGAATGATAGTGAATCCCAGTAGGGAGTTTATGATTCGTGGGCACACCGATATTCGTGATGCCACAGAAAATGCTGCGCTGTGGGTGCCGTCCTGTGCGTACTATGACAATCTGATGCAGCGACTGGTGGCGCAGGGGCACTCCTTGTCGTGCTTCTGTGCCTCTCTGGACCAGCTGGGCATCGGGGAAATGAAGCAATGCGTGCACTGCTCGGGAGGATTGGTCTTCAACGCGGAAACCTGGCTGCAGGAGCCATTTCGGCAATCGATCGAGTTGTTCGTGGAGCCCAATGCGGAAACGAAAAAACAGGATTTTGTGCTGAATGCCACTTTGGACGTTCTGACGTCCCCCACATGGAAAGTAGCAGGTGTGATTGGGCAGTGCGTGGGGACGGGAAAGAAATCGCCTGCTGGTGTGTCCTTCGTAAGCGATAAAGAAATCGGCTGTGGGGGAACGTGTCAGTGGACCACTGGCATGATCGACCCGAGGACCACGTTTGCCTTGTATTTTCACACTGCGAACCCACCACCAGGCCATAGCTTCACACCCTATCGCTATGCTCAGTTCGTGACGCGTTATGAAGCTGGCAATGGAACGCGTGTACGCGTCACCACTGTGTATCATTTGCAAAAGGATAAGCCCACCAAACAGGAGCTCATAGAGGCATTTAATCAAGAGACCGCGGCAGTTCTCATGTCTCGCAAGGCCGTTTTCAAGACAGATATGCTTCCTTTATTCGATGTTCTTCGATGGCTGGATAAGAAACTTGTCAGCGTCGTCGCACAGTTTGGCGAGCGATCGGGTGAGAAGGGAGCCCCAATCCGATTACCGCCACAGTTTGTGCTGTTTCCAGCTTTCATGTTTCACCTCCGCAGATCCGGATATCTTCAGGTCTTCAACTCCAGCCCCGACGAGAGCGCTATTATCCGTCTTCAGTTGCTGAAATCGAATGTCCGGGACTCGATTGTTCAGATTCAGCCGACATTGTACCGCTACCGAATGGACGCGCCTTCCCAGCCCGTCCCACTGGACAGTTCCGCCCTGCAGCCTGACTGCATCGTACTTTTAGACACTTTCTTCGAAGTCCTTCTGCACTGCGGCTCTGTGATTGCCTCTTGGCGAAACGCGGGCTACGCAGAGCAGGAGGAATACGCATATTTCAAAGAGTTTTTGGAAGTACCGATGGCGGATGCCCAACTGCTGGTCTTAAACCGTATTCCGGTGCCTAGACTCATCGATGTGTGTCAGGACGACCCAGACGCTCGCATTTTGTACAACCGCATCAACCCCAGTCGGTCGTACAACTCCGTCCCCGGTACTGAATATGGCAGCAGCGACGGAGAGCTTGTGTATACAGATGATGCCTCCCTTCAAACTTTTATGAAGCACCTGTGGAAGCTCGCGTACGACGAGAAATAATTGAGTTGTGACACGATCTTTTCTAAAACGTGAAATATTCACCAGTGAAGTCTTAAGAATATTGTAACGATGAAAAATGCGTGGGTGGGTGCTCGACCATACGGGTTCGAAGCACCAGTAGCAATAATGCTCGGTGTAGCCTTGTGAAATTTCTTTTTTAATGGTTTGTTTGGAGATTTCTAAAGTCATTAAAGTAAAAACGTCGAACATCATTAGGCTATCCTGATAGTTGCAACGTCAAAGTTAAATGTTCCAAAGTGTTGGCTCGCTCTCCGTAATTTTATTCAATGCCTCTCGATATTCGGACTGTGGTGCAAATCGTCGTAGTTAGTGCTACGTACTACCTGGTGTTTGTTCGCCCCGTCGTATTGGTCTTGGATACGATCCATAGGAAACTGTCGCTAGATGCTGCGCAGAAGGAAAACGTGTTGCTCACTCTCTTTATCTCACTTCTTGTCTTGTCCATGGACCCTTTGTTCAGGCTGTTGGCTCTGAACGGAAGCATGGTTTATCTTATTGCCCGCCTCGTGCTGCTTCTGTTTCTGGGAGATATGAACCGCATGGGAGCTCGGAGGTGGTACGAGGCAACACTCCGCGCCGTGGTCCAGCAGTATCACGGCCCCGTGGTCCACCAGTGCGCCGTCTGGGGGGCAGCGGCGCAGGATAAGGCAGCGCTGGCAGCCCTCGTGAAATCCGCTGCCCCAGCGGTCATTCAACGGTGTAGGAGCCCACGAGTCTCACCCCACACCCCCGCCCCCGATCTCGAGGCATTCCCAACGCCTGCTGCAGCGTCGCTTTTTCACGGGGAACCACACACTCAACGGCATCTCCTAGCCCGTCCCCATCGTCAGTTGCTGCACCGTGCGGGGCTGAATGTCTTGGAAAGTGAAGCCGATGAATTTATTTGACGGTGTCTCCTTCATTATCATTGTCTACTGGTTTAGCAGTGAAGGCCGATTTCAGTGGCTTCGCACAGAAATACACTTTTTTGTTCATCTTTCTATGGATATGTGTGTGCGCTACTCCTTTAGAAAGTGACTGATAGTTGAGTTATTCATTTCTGTTTCATTAATCATTTATGACTTCTCATCTTTCTATTTTTTTTTCCTATTTTTCGCAGACAGATCTACGCGTTGTTAGAGTTGTCTAGTAGCATCACTTTCATAGACTTCTTTAACATTACTTGGTAAGGCTAGATATATTATATTTATTATTTCTGTATTATTGTTTTTCTCCTAGATTATCTCCCTCATTCAGTGTTGTACCCATTAGATTTTAAACGCTTTGGCCGTATAGATATAAACATTAGATTATTTTTTATTCTTACTTTTTCTGATTCGTCAGCATTGCAGTGGCTCCACAGACCATTTTCCATAATGCTGTTTAGCTCCAAGGGAACTATTAGCACATCTGTCGCCATGATGGAGTGCGCCAGCTCACAAGGGCTGCGGGGAGGCGAAGTGTTTCTCTTGTCGGAGCTCGAAAAGGTGTGGGCCTCCCTCTCTATTCTGATGGGGAAACACTTGCTCGAGGGAAGAAACGTTCAAGTGGCTCAGTGGGGAGCCTTCTGGCTGGAGGAGCTGTACCTCGCCACGGATGTTCACCATCAGCGTTATTGCTCGAGAAGGCTGTGCTTTGGCGTTCACCCACACGTTGCCACGCGCTACCACATCAACACCAATAAAGTTCCGCTCCAGAAACGCTCTCTGGTGTACGCCAAGATACTTCCGTCTCACATTGTTTCTATTTGCGGCGTACCCGCACACCGAGCCACACTGGCGCTACGCGAATTCTTCCTGTACATTGGCGAAGAGCTATTCCGAGGTAAAATATTCGAAATCCGATTTCCAGGAGTGGGGACTGTGCTGTTGCGGAAGGAACAACTGCAACTCACCACCGATTGGGAGCTCCAGATGGGTCTGTTCGACGTCGACTCCAAGCGCTGGATGCCAGAAATGCGAGACCACTGCAAGCAAGTGCTTCAGGACCTGCGCACTCGAGGGCCGGTTAGCTCCCCCTCGTCGTCACGCCCCTCCAAGGTTCTCTCTCGATGCGTGTGGCAGCCAGCGCCAGCGGTGCTCATTGACCCATCGTCTGTGTTTACTTCCTCCGCCCCAGCAGGGCGGCTCTTCAGTGAAATTGAGAAGGAGCACACGCGTCGCTGCGAAGAGAAGCGTACGCGACTGGCCAACGAGCGAGAGTTGCCCAAGCGTCTGGTTCAGATGAATGGAAATGGCTTTGGTCGCGTTCCTACGCGCTTTCAAGACCCAGAGATGGAGCGCCCAGGTTCAGGGGAGTCCATCTACAATGTGTTGCCGAAGGATCCGTACAGCACGGAGGACCGGTGCAGGTGTGCAACGTCCGATAGCATGCCAGTGCACGACGATAATGATGTATATGACGAAGCAGATGATGTGGAGGTTGTCGAAGTATGTGTCGATGAGGTAGATCTCGACGAGGATACATCATTGCCACGGCCTCTGGGCCACAAGAATCCTGCGCTAGAGTCCGTGTTGCAGCAGGAGGAAGCCTTCTCACGGCCCATATCCCGTCGCACGTACCACGAGCACAGCTCGGTTCGTGATCTTCTCTATCATTCTGAGGGAAGCGAAGAGGGGGCCCGGCCACTCACTGCTGTTTCCACGAACAACGAGACGCAGCGATATGGTCGAAAGAGGTTTGATGTGGGGCAGCCTGCTTTGGATCACGTAGGTGGACTCCTCAAGGGTTCAGTGCTGTAATGTGATTTACTTCGTCGACGGACTCAGTCGAAAATGCCTAGTAGAATAACTCAGGAACAGATCCGTTTTTCATTTATGTGGTACCATTAATTCTTCTTTGTGACAGCATGTGCTGTTCAGTGCGGCAATCTTTTGTGTGTTTTTTTGATATGTTTAGACTCCTTAACTTAAGAATTATTTTTTCTACATGGTCGTTTTATTAAAAAACAAATAGTTGTCTTCTCTTGAAGATACAATTCCACTGCTGTATCCTCCTTCCATATAGAAACCCTTCGCCATTGTTTGACCCGGTTGAGGCTAAGCATGTTCTTTCGTTCGAGGCGCTACTCCAGTGGTGCTAATGAAAAGAGCACCATTCACACGTACTCCTCTTCGACGGCCCCCAACGGGAGGTTTCGCTTTGAACGGCCCAACTCCGCCCCCCTCCCGTCGTCGTCCTTGGCCGCTCCATCACCTCCGGTAACGCAGCCCGGCAGCCAGGCGAGCCTCTCGATCGCTTCACCATTTCTAGTCGCTGGTGCGGCGAGCTCTGGCGCGAGTACACCGCAGCTCC